>JALLPF010000156.1:0-15628 GCA_036939455.1 Cyclotella distinguenda | reverse complement strand
ATACCTATATATTTCGGTACTTTTTATATTCACCCCCTTTAAGTTGCATCACAGTTTATTAAAGGTAATAATTAGCAAAACAAAAATTGAGAGATCCCTCAACTCCAATACTTATAGTATGGGTATTCGTGGGGTGATTCAATACCTGTCGTGGCCTGTTCATGCGTACCGCGAGATTCAGCTTCCAACAAAAATACGAAATTTACTAATTCCTTTATAGAATGGAATTTAATTTAATTTCTTTGTAATCTTTGTTTCTTGTAAGTAAAGTACGACGAGTCCCGTGGCAATGAATTTGCAATATATGAATAAATTTACTAATTCCTTCATTCGAGTGACCTTGAACCTTCTTTCGTTGTTTGTGTCCCATTTAAAAAACGTTGGCGAATGGGCCTCAAAAGGTCTCCAATGTGTCTTGTGCAGGATTGGACATCGCACCTCGCTTGTCGAATCATTGCAAAAACATCATACCTGAGTACAACATTCAAAATTCACTACTAAATCGTGTCAACCTAATTGCCACGATGATGTCGATGTCATCCTTTCTAGAAGACTTTGTGTTATCATTCTACACTCTCATCGAACCATGTCTCGATATCCCATCAATCGTCAGCTTGGCACAAACCAACAAGAGCTACTATGCCAGTTTATTGTCTCCCGCCACGGATGAAGGGGAAGGGGGCTCCAGGACGTTAAAAGTAACCCAATTCATATACAAGTTGGATGCTGGACCAACACCTAACCCTTGTGCATTAATTAAGCTCATCAAAGGACCTTTCTACAGGCTTCCCTTGCCTGATATCAAGCGGCTGAGGTTGTCAATTCCTCCGTTGGAATGCATCTGCTCCACTGATGATGACGAATATGCTGGGAGTTTTGCTTCAGTATTGACCTCCATGACCAACCTCGAGGTGATCGATTTACATTTCATTGTTGGGTATGACGTCCGGCATCTGAATTACTACCTCAGTTTCATTCGAGACAGAAATCGCTCCCGCAATACCGGACAACCCACCCTCTCGAAGGCCCGGCTCTGGTGCAACATATTGCAAAACCAGAATGATGACAGGATTTTTCCATGCGTGCAAAATATTTTGCCCTTTATCGATTATGCTGCCACGGGAACTTTATTAAGTTTTGAATTGAGTGTTCCACGTGAGTGTTGGGACAGCAGAAGTATTGCTGCGTTGGTCAGGTTGCTGAGAAATCAGCACCGACTTCAGAAACTGTCGATCAACTTTAACGAGTATGAAGACACTGATGGCGCTTGTATCAATTGCTTGCTTGAATTCATCAAGTCTCGCGAGGGTCAACCAAGTATTTTCATTCATATATCAGGGCTTGATTTTGATTACGATACATTGGATCCCAATTTCGATATTGATGAAGACTTTGGGAGGTTCTACACTAGCACTGGAGCACATTGTCTGCTCAGCGATACGTGGACGGGAAGTGGTTGGGAATTTGTCGTGGAGGGAGAGATATTTTCGGATTGGACCCGAAAAGTCAACTGTTCATAATAATCATGTTAGTTTCTTCATTATTCATTATCCAAATTCAAACTAATGTCACTTGCTAACTTCTATTTTCAGCAAGGAAGTTACCTCGAAAGTAATTGTACTGGCGACTATGGATTGGACCTGAAAAGTCAATTGTTCAAAATAACAATGTTATTTTCTTCATTGTGCATTTGCCAAATTCAAAGGAAGTTACCTCGAATGTTATTGTACTGGCGACACTTATAAATTGTTACTGCAAAATGCATTGATATAAGTTGCTGTCTTGGGGATTAGCTCTGGCCTCATCTTTGACTCGCTCCTGGGTATCTTCATTGCCATACTGCTCTTCCATGCGATACCACTTCTTAAACAAGCTCTTCATCTGTTTAACTTGCCATCGTCTACCTACTTTCAGCAAGAAAGTTACCCTAAGCGTTTGACATTCAAGTAATTGTACTGGCGACTAAATTGTTTCTACAAAAAAGCATTGATTTAAGTTGCTGTCTTGGAGACATAAGCTCTGGCCTCATCTTTGACTCGCTCCTGGGTATCTTCATTACCATGCTCCTCTTCCATGCGATACCACTTCTTAAACAAGCTCTTCATCTGTTTATCACTCAACTTGAATTTTTGTTTATCTCCACCTGGGACAGGGTTCACAACTCTATCAAACAAGGCTCGGGCCTTGTCAATGTCTCCGTTTTTGATTTCCTTATCAATATTAACAAAGAGAAGATCCATACGTCTTGGGTTATTCTCCAGGAGAGCATTAAAAATGGTTCTGCCACGCTCTGGACTTCCGAATTCAAACTCCATATGGGCATATTCGGACATGGTCTCGACATGTTTGTATTTAGGCAGACTCTGATGGGAACGTTTCAGAATTGCATGCGCTTCCTCGTCACGCGAGGACTTCAGCAAATATCGAAAGTGGGCAATCCACACTATGATGGAAGTTGGAAGTGAGGAAAAGAATAATGTTACAGCTGAAGTCCAGTCACAGTTCAAGTCCACCGGGCAGTCAGGCAATGTCGAGACAAACTTAATGAATGGCCATGATGTTCACACAACAATACACAGAATGTCGAAACATCAAATCGTTCATATCAGATTGATTGTCAAAATAAAATCCTTACCTCGTTTTTTGCTTTTGAACTTCGAGCACATTTTACTGAACATATCATCAGCTCGTTTCTTAGAAGTAGTGAGGTCATTCGATGAAACAGACGCATTGACTTCCTTCTCAAGCAGCTCACAGACTCTCAGGTATACTGTCACATCATCGGCAGCAGAAGGAGTGAGGATAGGACTGTCAAAGATGGAAGTCACAAAGACAGCAATCCACGTACCTTGTTTAGGGTTGTTATGTTGACACGCACGGTCAACTGTTTCCTGAAGGGATGAATTCCTGCCAAATTTCAACTCGAGTGTCAGCAGTGCAGTCCATACATTAAGCTGTAACAGGATTGTGGGATTCATGACATGAGAGACGGAATTGGAGACAATCGATGGAATGCAAACAACGTACCTTCTCGCCCTCTTGTCGGAACTCAATCCTATCGAAAGCTCGATTGGCAACCTTGCGAGCACTCTCGATATCAGCAAGGGACAGGTGAAACGCCATGTACTTGATCCAAGTCTCGGAACTATTGGGGCTACTCGCAACAAGGCGCTCAAAATCGGCAGCTGTCTCTGGGTTGGCATCAGCAGTACCATCGGCAAGGGCCACTTCTCTACGCGAAATTTCATCCTCCTCTTTCTTCCTCGCGGATGCCTTTTTTCGGGATTTATGCGAGCTCTTCATGCCAGCATCATTCTCGTCACCCTCTGGATCACTTGATTCTTCGTCGCTACTAGTCTCATCATCTGAATAATCCTCAATTAATTTAGAAGATTTCGAAGAATGTGGCATTGTATCCCAGTCAAAGCCTACGTTCGTGTCCATCGCTTGAGGGAAGGATTGATTGATATCACCGTCTTGATCCTCATTTTCTTCTTTGACTTGACTGACACTCTCGCTGTCACTAACGCTCTCGCTATTACTGTCATCAGAGTCGTCGTCTTCAATGTCTTCCGCATCATCCTGCATCTTCGTTGCCATTTTTGCGACAAAATTTTCATCATCGGAATCGACAGAATGATCATCCTCATCACTGGCATTGTTTTCTGGTGTCAGTACAACATCGTTGTCCTCCTTGCTTGAGTCGTCTTCGCTCTCATCGTCTGAATCGTCATCGTCCACAAAATTACTAGCTTTAAGGCTGAAACCCAAACGATTCTTCTCCTTATCACACTTGACAACCCTGGATTGAGAATAGAACGTTGATTTAGAATAGAAATTTGCCTCAGTGGTGACAAGACTAATTCGACTTACAATAGCTTCACGAAATCACCTGGATTATACAAGTCGAAGATATTTTTAATGAACTTGTCACTGCACTCCGACACATGTGCAAGCCCGCTGACATCACTATGATCGATTCGGACAAACACTCCGTAACTTTCGACACGAGTCACAACTCCGGTATATTTGGAATTTTCTTGAATGTCATCTAGAGTAAGTCTTGTTCCACCAGTGAGCAACACCGATTCACGCATATCGATATCAACGGTTGCAGACAAATCACATTTTTTCTTGGATTCTGAAACGTTGATGCTCTTCACTTTTCCGACAACAAGACGACCGGGTGGGAACATCGAATCAGGATTCGGAATGAAGTCATCGCTGAGTTCTTTGAGTATGACCCTGCCCTCAACGGAACGCGACAGACGAATGAAACAACCTACTTTTGTTGTAGATACGACAAATGCATGCACGGTTGAACCAGCAATTGGGATGGAGTTATCTTCAAGGTCACCAGCCAACCGCGTGTCTCTCAAACTGACATCAACCATTGGTCCTTTCGATTTATAGTTCCCGAGTACACAACATTTGACATACATTCCATCAGGGTATTCGGATTGCTCACTTGAAGCAAAATACAAAACAAATAAAGAGAACAAAGTTAGTGGGAGTATAATAATGATCTGTTGAAGATCATAATGTAGTTGGGGTTTCATCGTGACACTTCGTGATGTAAGATGTGCCTCTTCACACCCCCAACAAACATGATATGTGCACACATGTGATTACAAGTAATCCTCCTCACGGCTAGCACACGACAGAGCGTATCCGTTCCAGCGGTGCAAGACATTCATTCAGTACAAGCTCGACATTTCTTACCTGTTGGTCACGGCGTCATCATCTTCTTCATTAGCATGATCATCCGAGTCCGAGACAATCCCTTGCTGCCCTTCGCGACCCCTACTTTTTGATTGACCGGCTGATTCCTTTCCCAGGGGCATATTCACCCAGTCCTCAATATCGGCAAGCTCAGTGATACAGCACCTCCCGACAAAACCTCCTCGCAGATTCAACATCAAAGAGGGGGGACCCTGCATTCGAATTTTCCTACTGATGCAGCCAATGACAACATCCCCTCGTTTCGGTTTTACCGGTTTCGAAACCTCATCTGTATTCGTCGCCTCGCCCGATAAATGAACTATGGATAGCTCGACGGCATCATGCTCCGTGGCCAGGTCGTGCTCGTCCGTTTGTAATCCCGATGGCAGCTTGTGCGGATGCACTTTCTTGATGACGTAGCATGAAATTTTCGATCCAACGGCAAAGTGGGAGTGCAGATCATTCAATACATCGGAGTCCGTACTCGCTTCCAATGCCGGTACGAACCCAGAGATACCCGGACTGACTTGAGTCCATATCCCGTGGTGGGCAGCTGATGTTGAAATCGAGGTAATGACTGCCGAGACTAACAATCCCGGACGCATGTGGTTGGGATCACAAATTATTGCGGGTGAGTGGAGGGATTCGGACGATTTCCTGTTCGTCAATTCAATGTACTTGACGCCATCACGAATGTCCACGGAGACGCATTGAACACCGTGAATCACATCGCCAACCTTCCAACTGGATCAATGAATAATGAAACGGTGAGCATATTTCGTTTCAAAAAGTAAACACCACCATCACCTGTACTCACTTGTAGAATGGATGTTTTTTTCTTATTTTCAAGTCTTCCTTCAATAATTTGTCTTTCTTCGATGGCTTGACATCGGTCGATAAAGAATCTGCCAGAGTGACGTGAATCCTCGCGCGGAACTTTGACGCATCCGTCTTGCCCATTATGTAAACCTTGGCCCTGGCAAAATTAATATCTGCAACTTTAACATCCACGATATCATCCACTTGAATCTCTCGATCCGTCTTGATTTTCTTCGATTCGGCCTTCCTTTTCTTCTTTGCAACTTCGCTCTCAGTGACCTTCTTCAAGAGAATTTTGGGAGGCGATGAAGTAATATCCAGGGCGGTAACTTTGCACAGGATCGTATCGTACAGGTTTTCATTGAGGCCCTTCTTCAACTTGGGAATCAAGCCGGTTAGCCCATCGAGAAATCGAACGAAGGCTCCAAAACGTTCGTCGATGCGACAGACGTAACCTCGAATATACTCTCCCATGAAAAGGTTTGAATTCGGGGATGGGCACGTGATAACGCCGTCGTTATCGGAGGATGCCGACTTCTTCACCGTGTCGATGAGAGATGGTCGCAGACTAATCAACGGCAGAGTATCCAACCCGTTGGGTACGGAGAGGATGAGCCCTTCGGCATCGATTCTCTTCCCAACAGTCAAACATTTCAATGCAAAATTGTCCAACTCGACGGGAGGCCTCGACAATCCATCACCGTACGTGTCCACGAGCTGGTCGAATGGCAGCTTAAAGTCGACATGATCGCCTGCGCCCAATTGTCCCGAAAAGAATTTCGACTTGACGGAGACCACTGCATATCCCGGTAGGAAAACTCCATCCTCCCTCGCCAAACAATTCACCAATTGCAACACCTTGATCCTCTTGTGTCCCAAAATCGATCCGGCGCGAAGAGGAACTCCCGATGAATTCTCCTCCAATTGGTTCCCCTCCTCCTCCACGACAGTCTTGAGACTGAGTCTCAACAGGGTGAACACACTTCCATCCCCACTGCGATTCCGACGCCGCTCGCACTCCACCACCCGAGCCGCCACCACATCCCCCACATGATAATTGGATCGGGGATCCTCCATTCCCAACTCCGCCGCAAGGCAGCGCGAGGAAACTCGGCCATGGACATTATTGTAGAATGTGACGGTGAGTCCGTTCTCGTCGACACGGGAGAGAAAGCCCGCGGCAATTCTATCGGGAGTGAGGGAGGGTGTATCGTAATCCACAATTGGATCGTCGGGGTCCGTGGTGAGCAGAGTCTTTTTGGCGGTGAGAACGCATTGCTTGGAGGAGGGATCGCACGTGAGACATCTCACGTCGACCGTATTCCCCACCTTGAATTTGGCCAGACGAATTTTCCTTCGATAGCCCGAAACTACCATGTCTCCCCCGTCGATACTCCCGTGGGATGCTTTATCGAAGAGATGCATGGCCGGTATGATTCCACGTGTACCAACCCCGAGATCGACGAGGACACCTCCTCCATCCAAGAGTTGAATGACGGGAACGTTTCGGTATATAGCACCGGGAACAACGTCATGGTGCGTCAAAACGTGCGCATTCACGATGGATTGTGCGGTGGCGCACGATGCAATCCCGTCAAAGACGTGGGAGGAGAGAATGCGGAGGGAGGGGACGCGGGCGTTGAGTGTAAAGTGGCGGGCGAAGAGGGGTTCGGATGTGCGTCCGTCTTTGGTGTCGTGATCGACGGATTTGGAGATGTGAACGTAGGCGGATTGAATGTTGGATGCGGCGAGGTATTCGGGGATGGATATGAGGTCGTTTTTGGATTGTGCGGTGTCGTTTCGTGGAGATTGTACCGTGTTGGGAGGTAGGGCGAGAAGGGCGCCCATTCCCGGATCGACTCGAAGAACGTGGGCGTCATGAAGGATGGTTCCAATGGGTAAAGATGGTGAGAGGTCACCCCGCAATGCGAGAATGTGTGGTGCGATTGAAAATCGAACGATTTTGGAGGTTGAATCGACCGCAATGATTCGAGCGGCAAACTGACAATGCGAATGGTGGGTAGGGAGATAATAATTAGCTAATACGGGTCATGATCGATGGAATATACCATTATTAGAGTCGTAGACGTCTCACTCACCCTCTTGTGTTCCCCCGTAAACACCTTCTTCCACCACATTCCCTCCTTCCCACCAGCATCCCCAACGACCCTCCATCCCCCCAGATGATCCTCATCAATGGCACCCCTATACAACCCTCCCATAAAGGTAACACAAATTCCATTTCGTGCAAAGTGTTCCACCGTAACCTCCGTCAACATTCCAGCAAACAAAGACGAAAGCGACGATGCATTCTCCGCACACTGTTTGGATTTGGAGTCAAGTGAGGGAAGGGATAGTTGAATAATGGGTCCGGTGCGTGAAAGTATGACACAATCGATAATTCTATGTGGGATGAGAACGTGTGCGTCGGTACTGTCGGTGTCACTCGTGACATAGGGTCCTTCGATATTTTCAAATTTGAGAAATGCCGGACATCCAACGTCAAGAATGCATCCGTGATCCTCCACCGATACAACGCGTCCCCTGACGAGAGTGCCGTTGTCCATCGAACTACCACGATTGACATGAGTGGGAAACGGGGACAGTTCAATGTGCTTCTTGTTATTCACAAGCGAGGTTCGAAGGACGGAGAAACCAACGACGGAGTTCACCGGCGGCATGACCACGGTGAGCGGCGGACCGTTCTCGGCCCTCCTCACGAACCCTGTCAGCATTTTGGGGAGGGACACGGTGCAATACTCCGATTTGACTTCGCGAAGGATGCCCAGGAGTTTCATTCCGTTGGTGAGCTTGTGAAAGATTAACGGCTCGATTTTGGCGGGAAGGCGTTTGGTGCCGTCGGAGCGGGGAGGGAGGACGGCTCCGCCTCCGATGGGGAGACCACGTGGAACTTTCGAGGGGCGATGTTGATTCTGTTGTTGTTGCTGCTGCTGCTGCTGCTGCTGTTGCGGTGGTTGGGAAAAGAGGAAATCATCGTCGAGCGGTCGTTTCTTGGACGTTTCCGTCGGTTGTGCGACTTTGTGGGTTCGTTTGCCGCGGGGAAAGGCCTCGGTCGTCATGGTCGGATGAGTTGGTCGGTCGATTGGACGATGGATTGGACGATGAGTTGGACGATCAGTTGGACGATGGATTATGGTTCTGTCGAATGGCGGCCGTGATCGTGATGGGCTGCGAGTGGGAAGTGCCAGTGAATGGCGCGAACGTCGGTGGTGCCTAGATCCGGTATCTTTTGTCTGTCCTTGTCGAGGTCAGTCATGAATGAAATTCGTCTGCAAAATATACGTTATTTGCAAATCATTTTGAGGTAATTTCTTTAAATATATTATTTGCATATAATTGACGAAATTTTGCAAATTATATCGTTATGTACTTAGTACTTATAAGTATTATAAGTAAGTACTCTTACACTTATAGTATAAGTACTTACTTATACTAATTTTACTACCTATGTTGTCTGCAAATAATTTGCATTCATTTGCAAATGGCGTCAAACTCTTTTTCAGACTGTGAGTCGAACAGACTTCTTAGTTCTTTTCTGTACTTTCAACACAACATCTCCTCTCGCAATGCATCGGTATTGTACAAAACCAATGCATCGTCGTAGTTCGTCGGATGGACATTGAGGCGGCGTACAGTTCAAAGTCCGGCACCATATCAAAAACAACCGCACCGGACAAACACGTGTGCACCACCGGACATGGTCTCGGATTGAGGGTAACTTTTGAAAATGAGATCCCAACCATGCGTGATTACGCATAGTACATGGCAGGAAGACGCAGTTGCAATCATCACAATAATTGGTGAACACGATTATCATTATTATTGTTATTGATCGACAATCCTCCTATTTCGATAAATAATAGCGTGGAGGACCCCGAACATGATAATTTTTCATTGGTCCATGAGGTTATATATAATGGATCATTATTCCAAAAATAATCTACGAACATGCCGGGACCATTCGAAACATGTTTAGATCCATATACAACTGTCATGAGACTCTTCTNGTCTCTCGATCATGCCAACCATTCAAGAGCAAGATTTTGGGAACATGGCGCGTGTCGTGGTTGGCAATGGCTTCGCCAACGCCGTCCAGGACCAGGCATGGAATGACCGACGTGAAGAGCGATCCACACCCGTAAACGATGCAGTTGGCATTGGATATGGCATCGAGTACAAGTGGATTGGGTGCAGGATGAATTTCATGGCGATCATTCCATTCCAGAGTGGGCGGGATGTCGTCATATTGGGATGAATCCCAAGTGGGATCGTGCAAGAGATAGGCTATACGCGAAATGGATGAGGTATGCAATGACGAAATGGCTTCTTTCGAATCGAGTAGTCCAGATTTGTCCACGGGACGATGACCAGCCGTAGATTGACCCTTTTCGAATACCTCCCTGGCGTCGAAACACTTGGGACGAGGGTGTGAAATACGATACTGTCCCCGAATCCTCATCTTATTTCTCAACTCTGCCCCAAGCACCAACCGTTCCTCCGTCAAAACAGCAGGGACAACGCGCGATCCGGCCGGAATACCCGCCACCTTGGAAAATAGAAAGATGGCGGCGGGCAACGACCCAAAGAAAGTACGCGCCCCCGCAAAAAAGAAATTACCCACGGATCCACCCGTAAAGTCAAACGGCGGATTGGATAACCCATGCCTCAACCCATTGTGCGTCTGTAAAACACACGAGTGAAAATGAACGAGGAACGATCGTATAATGGATCGATACGGAGTGCTCACTTCCCTCCACAAGGCATGCCCGTACCCCTCCAAAATATCCAACCACTCCTCCCTCGCCCTTCTCCCAATCTCCCCGTCCGTCAGCCCGGTCCCTCGACCCACGAGCCGATGTCCCAGCAACCTTCGCACCGCCCTCTCCTCCCGGGTAGTCCCGGGAGCAAGCCGCAACAACCTCGATCGAATATCTCCCACCGCGGGTCCACCCAATATCCGCACGATCTCCGCGGTCGACCCTCCATCGTCCGTCACGGGAAGGACGTGCCACACCTTGATCCCCCCACGACGGTTATTCCTCCGATCGGGTGCGCCGAGGTCGGACAGACTGTTGGATCTGGAGATGGTCTCGTCTCGATTGGACTCGGGGCGGATTCGGGAGGCTAGTTCCGCCGCGGCGGAATTGAAGGCGGTGCCCCCGCTGAATACGACGATGCCCGGTCGACCGATTCGGGGATTGTGGGGTTCGCTGTCGTCGCTTTCGTGGGAATCGCTCCGGTGGAGGGGGAGGTTCATTGGGGGTGTTCGGTGGCTGAGAGATGGTTGGAGTGATCGAGGTGGGGGGTTGAAGTTGAAGGAGGAGGAAAGGAGGAGGTGATATGACAGGAGTGAGGACAGGAATTGGAGATTTCGCATCACTGACGCGTACGGTAGGTCATGATGTCGCCATGTTCGATGGGTTGTTTTTATGTATGGTCTCTCCACGGATGATAATAAGGGTTGGTGTGTCGTTGAGATGTGTGACGTATCTACTTTCCTACCTACCTATATGTACCTACTACATATACTTAGTTATATACTACTTATAAGTAAGTACTACTACTTAAGTACTTTACTTAGGAGTATGATGTAAATATCTATACGTCACAGCCGTCATCATTTTTGATTCCATGACGTCATCCCAACGAAGCACGCTCTCGTCTGAGCCAGTCGTGTGTTTCGACGAGAATGAAAACGATGATGGAAAGCCCCAAGAATCTGCTTCGGAACATCATGTCGAATCAGATTCCCGTTCGGTGACTTTCAGAGAAAGACAGAAAAATCGTTGGAGCAGCGGCGATTCCGAGTGCGTCAATTCATCATAATAACAATCACAGGGTGATCTCCGCCTTCACCGATCCGATTTATAAATAATCATCATTTTAAAACCCTGCGCCAAACATAATCATCCTCCGTTACACAATTAACTACTTATATAAGCTATAACTAGGTACTCGCAGCTTGCAGTTCGCTTCGCCAATCAACATCGTCCTCCAACCATGAACACCATGAGAACCCACTCTCGAATCAACTCCGCCCCGCCACTGTTCACCTCACCCCTCCCCCAAAAACGAAAATCCGTCCTCCAAGACCTCAACCTGATCGAATCGATGAGTCAACCCATACCCATCCGGAAGTACCCGATACGACCCGGCAAGGAAACCGTGGACACGTCACGGTACGACATGGCCACGTGGCAGATGTACACCCTCATCACCGAGGCGAGACGAATTCGCGCCGTGAGACGACGGGAGGAGGGACGCTCGGTGGAAACCAAGTCCAAGGGTCGATCGTGTTTGGAACGGGAGGAGGGAGATGCGAGAACGTTTCCCGAGGCGAAGGGGCATCGATCCGACGAATCCTCCATGGAGGGCGTGTTTGAGATTGATCCGTTGTAGTGGTGGATGCTGTTTGTGATTTTTAGTTTTAGGCAAGTGCAAGTGTAGATCCGTCGTGGATGGGATGACGGCAATGTCATCGGATTGGATGGCTGTAATTCCTCGTCGGGGGTGCCGAATCTCAGTCATAAAAGATATTGAGACGAGAGGTCGAACACCATCATTTCGTGGATGGACTGGTTATTTCATTATTATTTTGCCGTCCGCCNTCGTGGATGGGATGACGGCAATGTCATCGGATTGGATGGCTGTAATTCCTCGTCGGGGGTGCCGAATCTCAGTCACTGAAGATATTGAGACGAGAGGTCGAACACCATCATTTCGTGGATGGACTGGTTATTTCATTATTATTTTGCCGTCCGCCGGAAGTTGAACACGGTGTCATCCACGAAGGAAATCATTCGCGAACTATCTGTACATGCCCGTGCGGGTCGATGGTGGAAGAATGCTTTCCGCACGCGTAGTTCTTAGCGTGCAGGTGTACATAATCTACTGTAAATGATACTATATTTATCTCAACCACCGCCCCGAACTTGTGTAATTCCTTGCCGTGTATACACACTCCAGCCGTACGTGTACAGTAATCACGGCAACTTTGGAAGAATCATTTCGTTTGAAACTCGATAGAAACGTTTGTGGATGGACGGGCAAAGCTTATTTGTGAGGGGACCTGGAAATTGATCAGAATGGCAACCTTGAAGAAGTACTTATATCAAACAAAAACAGTACAGTGTTGACCTAGAGCAGAGGTGTTAACCGAGGAGCCTCTCAACTGGCACTTGAGACTTGAGGCCATGCCATGATGGAATCTGATGGAAGCCCATCAACGGTACCCTATCGTACCCTATTCATTATTCATTCTCGTTTAGCGCATCTCCACATGGTCCCTCTAGGTAGATAAAGAGGTAAAGTAGTAAAGTACGTAGACAAGTCAAATAATGAAATAAGTATAAGTACTTATAGTAAGTAACGTACGTACTTCTACGGCATTGAACCGGCAGTGACTCACCGAGTGACGAATATCCCTCGCCCATTTGGATCCTGCGACGCCACCCCCACTGCCACCCTCAATTCAACAAACCCATCGTCTTCATGAAGTTAACATCTCTCCTCACCGGTCTTCTCCCCGCCACCGCCATGTCGCTCGCCGCACGGCCGCTCAGAGTAACCGTCTTTGGAGGCACGGGCTACGTCGGTTCGGCCGTGTGCGAACGCCTAATCAAGCGAGGTCACGAGGTGACGGCCGTTTCGAGGAGGGGAGTCAATCCCAAGCCGGAATCGACGGAGTTGTCTCGAGTAAGTCTTCGTGATTGAATTATTGTATGCTGTATAAGTACAATACCTACCTATTTAATTTGAAATTTGGGTGACTTTATGGCTTATCGTTTATCGTCCTCACATGCCACATGCGGCAGGTGAACTGGGTCAAGGGGGATGCGACGGATACCAAGGTTGTGGAAAATGTGCTCAAGGATGCCGATGCCGCGGTTCACGCAATCGGTACGTCATGCGCCTTCACAACACTAAAATTTATACCACTCCTTCTCCCCCCATCAGCATCCCAACTCAAAACTCAATTCAACATCAAATACTCATTATGAATCGCAATCAGGTCTTCTCTTCGACGTGGACTCCGGCCTCGCCAACCTAAACAAAATCGTATCCGGCTCGGGATCCATCCCCGGCGACACCTCCACCTACGACGCCATCACCCGCACCACCGCATTCAACGTGATCCACTCCATCGAAACGAAGCAATCTCGCAACCCGAACGTACAACTGGGCAAACTTCTTAACCCCGCCGACTCCACCCGTTTCCCGCTGTGCTTCGTGTCGGCCGCGGAGGCCGGTTGGCCCGAGGTTCCTTTTGGAGAGACGGTGGATGGATTGGCTCCCGGGTGGTTGAATAAGTACCTCTTTGCGAAGCGGGCGGTGGAGGGTCGGTTGATGGAGGGTGATGCCAAGGGGTGGATTCGTGCGGTGATCTTTCGACCTTCGTTGATTTGGGATTGGACCAAGTTCGGTGAGTGATGACAGCATTTCACCGTGATTGGATGGCGGAAGTTATCACAACCTCATTCGACGACATTTTCTGTTTGTATCATCTACTCTGACGAAAGATGTGTTGCCGGCCATTCCAATATTCAATATTGCCAGTGCCATTGGCGTTCCATTCGTGGACAAGACTGTCAGGGTAGAAACGTTGGCGGATGCCATTGTGGCTGGGTTGGAAGGGGATGATATCCAGGGGGTTCAGAGGGTGGGGGAGATGGAGACCATTTGCGAGCGCGTGAGATGAACCTGAGAGGGGAATGATTGGTACGAGTCCAATCCCTGGGACTTCATGTTCACATAAGACTATTATGCATGCTTACGCTTCGTTATAGTACATTATCGGCCTAAAGTGTCCTCCCTTAGTTCGCCAACGAAAAACCCTAACCCTCCGTCAGGTACCTTAATAGTCAAAACGCTCACTGGCGTACTTATCATCATTTTTGTACTTCCCACCATCACTGTGATCGTTATACGATCCTCCTCCACGGCCCCTGTCGCCACGATGTTCACCATCGCGCTCGTTGAACGAGCCATTGTGACCGCCGCCTCCACCTCGATACGATCCACCCTGCCTCCCTCCTCCACCACCCCGATGATCTCTGCCGGACCTACCTCCTCCGCCCCTCCCTCCCGTACGCTGACCCCCACCAAAGGACGAGTACTCCTCCTCCTCCGGATAGTCCTGACGACGCTGCTGCTCCAAACGTCTACGACGTTCCGAAGGTCTCTCAAACTTCCTGTCCGCACCACCACCACCGCCCTTTTCCTCCTTCTCCGGAGCGGCGGCGACCTCCTTCAAATTAACCTCCTGAAATTCCTTCATCAACTCGTTCAACTCCTTCCTCTTGAGTTCGGCGGCAACCCGGTACTCTTCCTCGGGCAGTTCGTTTTCGTTGGCCTCGCGGTATTTCTCCTCGATTTCGGTGAGTTCCTTGCCGAGGGACTCGACCTGGCGGTTTTGATCGGCTGGTGTGTTGAGGTGCGGCGGTGCCGCGGGTTATGGTGACATGGTTGGAATTCCGGTGGGTGAGGTACCAATTGAAATTGAATCCTCCGGGTTGCCGCGGGTCACAGACCAGGAGTACTCGAATGTAGCAATAGTACCAACAATGCCAACGATAACAACACAGGAAAGCATACCGCTGCAAGAATACACAAGGACGCAAACCTCTCCAAATCTTACCGGTAAGCCTGGCAACACTGGCCTTCCTCTCCACCCTCTTCTCCACCAACCTCGGATCGATCCCCTTACTCTGCAACACAACCTCACGCGGCTTCGCGGCTCCGAACGGGTTGGATTTCGACGAGGACGTGGGGGTCGTTTCCAGGCTTGCGGCGCTGTGGGGGAACGGGTGAGTACACAATGGAATGAGTGGGTGGTTGGATCATGGGGTGGACGGACCTGCGCGGCTTGAGGTTTAGCTTGGGTCGTTCTTTGGGGTGGGAGGGGGGCGTTGGTTGGGTTGTTTCTTCGGATTCGTCGGCCCAGCTGTTCATTGTTGGATGGGTGAGATGATGATGATGGTGATGATGATGTTGTAGGGTATGAGGACTATAAAGGGCAGTCACTACGGAGCTCGACCAAAGCTCGACCGAACCGAATCTAAATCGA
>JALLPF010000155.1:0-15248 GCA_036939455.1 Cyclotella distinguenda | reverse complement strand
TCGCGACCAAGACGCGAAGGCTTTTTCCACCATCGTCACCGTGACCACAGGCCGATGATGTTGGAAAATGTTCACAAATCACCCCGAATCTCTGCGCAAGAAATAATAATGCCCTTCCTGGGCCGCGGCTTCTTCGACAGAATTCAACATTCTCCTATTCTCAAAAATTTTAGCCTTCCAGTGCCTCCCTACCATGATCCCTTTTATTGGGATCGCGTCTATACCGAATTATCTCCAGACGTTTGCGTCGAGTGGGGTGGCTTTAATTTGAAGGAACTGATGAACTTTCGATACCAACAGGTGAAGATATCGCTGGATAAATCAAATTCGGTAGTAAGAGAGACAGAGAAAGAAATTAGCTCGTCGACCTTTTCTCAAAGGACAGGTTTGACACAGTACTCGTCGCCTGAAGAAGCAGCCCAACACTACACCGAGCACAAACAGAACGATTGCAGACGTAATGAGACAATTCTTATCCTCGGCTGTGGAAACTCGAAAATGGGAGAACAGTTCCTCATGAATTCGTTTCAAGGCCCTTTTATTCAGCTGGATGTTTCTTCAAAGTTGATCCAATCAATGACCCAGCGATATTTGACGCATCCAACGGAGGTTGCTGTTCAAAGAATGGAATTCATCGTAGACGATGCCACTACAGGTCTCACCTCTTTGGAACCACAAAGTGTTGGGGGAGCAGTTGTGGATAAAGGCCTTTTGGATGCTTTCCATTGTTCATTGGGGAACTTACATTCAGACATTCGGCACAACGTGGAGGGTGGAGATCCTATTCAAAATGTTGTGGCAAGTGTGCACAGAGTGCTGCAGCCATCCCGACCATTCGTATTTTTTTCCAGATCAGGTCCGGAATATATGCTGCCGCGCACTTTTGGTGTAGGTGATATTGCACAGAAGAACAGAAGGAAGTGGACGGAAATTAACATCGTCAACTTGATAGATTTCGATGTGATGATGTACCAATTCATCAAGGCCGAAGAGAATGATTCTCGCAGAGGAGACGAACTTGTTATCCCACCCATCAACGTATCGACTCGCGGATTCAGGAAAAAAAATACTCGTAAACCAAGAAGGCGATAAGAAGTCATCTTCGCAATATGGTTAAAGTAGACTCAAAAAATACATCTTTTAGTCAAAGTAGATACCATGAAACGAACTAATTTTTCTTTGTTCAATATCATATTATTATCAATGAAATATAAAGTGGACCTAAATGAATGGACATCATCTGAGTACGAGCTCGTCAACTTATCTGCTTTCTTTTCAGCGTCTAGTGGATTAAGTAGATACAACCGCATCGTCGTCCATGGTGGCGCAAGATCCATTTAAAGATGGAATGCTGTATAGACCCACTTCAACTTCATATCCGTTCAATACTATGCTGCCAGCACCAGCAGTGCACGAGAAACCAACGGAATCGCAACGTCCTTCACGCATTCCTTCTCGTTTTCTTGCCTCTTTCGTCCTCGACAAGGGTATGCATCCTCCCGCACATTGGAATAAATCATTGGTGGTATCTTGATTGTAGATAATGCACATTGGTTTGCATCCAAGGACGGATGCACGCATGCTTTCATACGAAAGGTCATCTCCCGCAGCAATGAGAGATGCCGGTATCAGGGTAAGCAGAATCGTCATAAATATTCCAACCACACCCCCAAGAAAACGAAATGCAGAGAAGGGTTCTTTGCAGTTGTTAGGATTGACGGATACGATGCGTGATTTGATCTCCGACGTCGTCGCGGGAACATCATTCCCCAAATTTCTTTTCCTCAACGAAGATCTTGATGTTGGCTCATCATCTTCTTCATCATCTGCCAAAATAGACTTTCTCATCAAAGGTGTGTTGAATGCGTTTCTACTGGATGCAAAACTCGAGTCTGCCGAATCATCGTCATCTCTCCAGATTGCCCTGTTAATAATTCCTGGGGGAGGCGGAGGTGTATCGGCGGAAATCAAGTCATTATTGTCCAAACGAAAGTTCTCGGGTTTCCCAAGAAAAAATAGCAAAGCAAGAGCTATGCCCATTGCAAATGCGGCGAGTATTCCGGTTTTGGACGAATAGGAAGCCCACCAAGAATTGGTGATGACGATTGCCAAGAGTAGCATTGGGTTACCAAGATTCAAGGGAAATTTCCCCTTTGAGGAAGATTTTTGAAGTATGAATTGTTCGTTGGATGCGGAAGAAATAGGATTGTGTCCTCCACCTATATCACTTTGATTGTTTATTCGTTGACATCCACCACTATCGCGTTTTGAAGTCGGTGGAAAACACAATTGGTCAATAATACTAGCTACCAAGAGACCAGCAACACCCATTCCAGATGATGTGACGAGGCGCTCTTGCTCTAATGCTATTGACCAAGCTGTCCCGACCACCGAAGTGATGATATAGAGCAACGTAACTGTAATTGATCCACGTTTGCATTCCAGTCCTGTCAAAGAGCACCCAATTGAATTCTTGAAAGCAAGTAAAAGTAGTGCGAGTTCAAGAAGAGAAGACGATTGAAGAATAGATGTCCCAACTCTCCACCATTGCCCCTTGGATATCACAATGCCTGGTACCAACGCTCCAAATGCTGTAAGTGTTCTAGATCCAGGTCCGATGCAAGGATTGTGTACCCTTCCTTCAAACGAAAACCAATACGGAGGAATAAGTTTCCCTTCACCATTCCAACTAACAACAACTTCATCTGAATTTCTGTACGAAATGTATCGTAAGAATAAATCATTTAATCCGCATAGCATCATATGAAAACATAACAAGGCAAACATTGCTGTCGAAAATGGTTGACGTTGTGCTAGTCCGCCTTCATGCGCTTTTGAGTGTGTCGTCAAATCTTCACCAATCGGGTGACTAGCTTCCCAAGTCAAACCACGACTTTGAAAATTGTTGTTTGGGTATTTTGAACGGCTCATGTCACCCAACATCAAGCGTGCACTCCAAATCCATGCCGAAAACAGACCGTTTCTAGAGCGCATGATCTTCCTCCGTTCTTTACGATCTTCCTTTTCCACCTGAGAACCGAAGAATCCACCTTGCCATGGTAGTTTATTACTATTTAGAAGAGATGTCGTCTCGGTAGGAAAATGTGCATCTAAGTATTTTTCACCCCCTAATGAATCCTGGTCGTTGTCTATCGAAGTTAAGTCATCGTTCAAGTCCCGGATAGAAACAAACGTGCCATCTAGAGCTGATGCGTCCGCCCCATAAAATGAAGTGTCAGGTAGCAATGAGCTATCAATATTTGAAAAGGATGAATGCTTCAATCCTCTTTTGCTGGCCTGTGTCTCCCGAACTATGAGAAGCGAATTACCTGACTTGTTGTTAAGTGTTGTTGCATTGTGGTCAACTGGAGCTGCGAGTCGTATGAACGCAGGAGTTTCTTCCGTTGTTGGTGTCGAAATCTGTCTTCTTGGATTAGGAGTACGGGAAGGGAACTGCTGCCGGTTTGCTTGCGGTTGTGTTTGGTCGCTGACACGATGTAGTGGGCAACTTTGAGACTGTGGGACACCACGCGAAGTACGGGCCGATTCTGCTGATGTCTGATCATTGAGGACGTGGACACTTGTTTGAGCCACCAAGTTGTCTCCTGTTTCAGTCACTGATTCAGAGTTATTTGCTGAATAATCCCAACTCGTAGAAATCGAAGGAGGTCGGCGACTTTGCGCCTGTGACGGTGGCTTGACAGCGATCTCATGATAATCGACGATGAGGCGGCGGTGGTCGTCGTCGTCGTCGTCATGGTGCAAATCTTGATCAAATAATTCGTCACTGCTAGAGTCCGAAGGGTCAAATTCGGTTGGACCATCCATACGATAAATATCGGAGTCGGGCATTTTTTTCTTGTCCAAGGAATGTCCATGTTATAGTGGAAGGTGAAGATCATTGGGGAAAACAGGCTCCTACCTTTAGCAACCTGGGGACGCACCTTACGTCGCACGTACTTGTACTACAACAGGTACGATATTATGGTACTTATACAACAACAACACCTCGTGAATCGTGAAATGAAGCCGCGTCTTCTTCTGCCCTTACCTCACTGATGTTCTGATGTCGAGGTGCCGTTCAGTCAATAGAATCGATACGACCGTATCTTCGACAGAAGCAGCTCGAATGCGGGATCCTTACCTCCTGGGCGTCACATTGACAACTCTGTCATTGGTGGCGTTGTCTTTTCCTCCTGTTTTCATGTCCATGAAAATGATGGGCATATCCATCTCGATTCCGAAACCGCTGCCTTCCATGGATTCTGATTATCAGCCGACCGATGCCCCGAGGAACACCACGATTCGATTGATTTTATCACTTCTTGACCACCCTCTACGATTGACACCGATGGTTCAACAGAGCGACGGCGCATTTTTGTTTCCTGCCACACTTTTGATGAAATACATAATATACTCATTCTCAAAAATTCTATTGCAAGCTGCGTCAGTCATTCCACAACTAATATCTGCTGGATTGGTATTTTATATTGGGATTTCTTCAGGATATGTAGGGCTTGTACATTTACGAGTCTTGACTGGATTTTGATAAAGGCCGATGGAGGTGGGAAGACATGACATGATTATCTTTTGAGGTTAGTCGAGTTTTTCGACCCACGAGACGAGTTCAGATGAACTTCTTCCCTCTCACCGGATCAAAAAAATGTATTTTGAAATTTGAAAATATGTCACCACACGAGTTTAGGACCGAGTATCGTTTTGAAATTAGAAATGATCTCTAGCGAATAAGTATTACAATGAGTGCCAGTTGCCCGAGAAAAAAATCCACGATGCCGGGAAAAGATTAAGCTTCACATATGTCAATTGTAATGAACATCCTCATGTTAGTTTTGGTGCCTTCACACTTCTTGTCTCTGCTTCTACAAGTTGCCATTCCGCTCGAGGCATCTGCGTTGTGGCCATGGAACAACGACGATGTCGTTCACTCGAAAATCAAGCCTCGGATAACCCGGCCTTCCGGTCCGACAAACGTCTCCCTTTTCGTGGTATCTCGAACCGAACTTGGAGTGAGTTGGGATCCCCCACTCTTTGACGGAGGCAAGGCCATTTCGAAATATTTGGTGGAGTGGGACACTGACAAGATCATGACGGGCGGAACCGTCTCAGCCGACAATCCCTACGGAAATAGTATTGATGGTCCGCTCATCAGATCCGAAGTTGTGTGGGACAAGACGGAACTTAGAATTTCGCAACTGCATGAGGGACAGATATATTATGTGAGAGTTTCTGCCTACGGCGATAGTTATTCTAATGCGATATCAACAAATCCGGCATATGCGATACCTAACGGTGTGTTGCCGGGATTGCCCACTGATACATCGGTCTCGATTGCATCTGACTCGGAAACAGCGGACAGACTACGTATCGCCTGGTCAGCTGCAGAAGTTGACAGCAATGGATTCAGCGTTTTACCCGCTGGTTGTGCTTCAGGAGAAAACCCACCTTCGTCTCCCGATGCATTGCGAGCCTACAGAATTGAATGGGATACGCATCCGTCGTTCTCCAACGCCAAGTCATACGACGCTCCCGCATTTAGTGGCGACGGACTTCAAGAACGCTGCTGTCCATCTACTCCAAACGGAGCCTGCCATATTGAGATAGGCACAGAGGTTCAAAAGATATCAATTATACATCCTACCTCATCCGTGCATCCTGATGAGAATCTTTTCGACAGCGGTGGTATCCGAATAGCCTATATAGGACCTCAGAGCAAATCAATCAAATTAATGACGCCAGATCATGAATCTACCCAGGTGCAGATCCATCCTTCTTCACAGTTACCTCTGATTAGTCCGATCAAAGCTGGTGACATCATTCGCATTCAAAATGGCACTTATTTGGTGTCTGGTGTCCAAGGTTGGCCCGAATTCATAACTTTGTCGACTGAGTACTCAAGCTCCGGAGCTCGTGCAATGCTAGTCCAAGCATATTTCAGCACGCCTCCAACAACATGCTTTGATGTTTCGGGTTTGGGGAACACAGCTGAGAAGTTCCGCACTCATATTTCTCAAAATTTCGACAATAGCCCGTTCGACGAATCCATCACAGTAAGCAGATCCATTTTAACTGACTCGTTTGAAGGCTCAGGATCAGCAGAATCGCGCCTTTTCGGCTACGAATATCATGTCACTTTCACTGGCCAAGGCTTCTCGTCAACGGTCGGGTATCCCGTCGACGAGCTTATGATTATATCTAAGCCCGAATCCCCGTTTGTGGATGTGGGCAGATGCAACCTTCCATTTGTGTCTTCAGGTGTCGATGTTACAAACTTAATTTCTCTGCGACTTTCTACTCAGATGGAATCTGGATCTGTTATTCCAGGGCAAAGGTACTACGCTCGAGTTGCTGGTGTGAACACAATTGGTGTCGGACCATTTATCGTGGTTTCAGAGGCTGAAACACCGAGATCTCTTTCAGGGTTGGCACAGAACTGTCGTGTTTATGCTGTTCCAACTTCATCGTCTTCGTTGAAAGTAGAATGGGACGGGGTTCGTCCATATCACGGTCAGATTCCATCTGTGTACCGTATTGAATTCTACGATTTCGATGAAACCGCATCGGGACCTATTGCAATGGAGACATACAGCATCATCAACGAGAATTCTCGATACTCGATAGTTAAGACAGGGTTGACCCCAGGATTGCGTTACAAAATGCTGGTCGTGGCAATTAATGAAGTGGGCGAGGGCGGGCCTTCGTGGTTTGCAGATTTCAATCCCAGTGGTCTAATTAATGATGATAAATATGCCTCGACCCCAAACTACATGGAAAAGGCTTGCCACGCCGTACCCACGTGCGAAATTGGATCTTTAGAGTGTCATGAAGACGAAAGCGCTAGTTTTGCAATTGTCGCTCGTTCAGTCCCACCTTCTCCAAACATTGAAGTCGGAACATACCCAAGCGTTTCTAATCGAAATAGATTTTCTGCGGAATCGATTCTTGTCACGTTTGATTCGCCTTTGACGGATACCTCCTTCGGTAACACTGGAATGAAAACGGACAAATTCCGCGTCGAATGGTCAACGAATTCATCGTTTCGACGCTCTACTACTGACGGTCTAGCTTCCTTTTGGACAGCAGAAGTGGTTGCGTCATACTCAAAAGGAGATTTTGAACATGCATTTGGGGAGTTCATTATTGATTCGCTTGATATGGGAATGCAATACTTTGTTCATGTGGTAGCTCACAATTCAGCAGGATTTGGTCCGTCTTCGACTGACATTCTTGCTAAGCCAATGACGAGACCAGATCCACCGTACGACCCCGTTCTCTCTAGTGTATCATCTCAAAATTTCGAACCATTGCCCCAGGAGTTGCGTGACAGCGCGAACATCGGGACATCATTGTTAGTGTCATGGCAACCTCCAAGAGTAGATTCTAACAACGGGAGACCTGATTATGTCGGTGATGGGGGAGATGCTGTGTCTTCGTATCTTGTCGAGTGGAGTAGAATTTCATTCGATGACTCCAACCCAACCATTGTTGAAATCAGCGTGAAAACTTCGACGGGACTTGGCGGGGAGAGTGCGATGGGATTACTTTCGGGGTCGTTTCAGCTTGTTATTGACACGAGCATATCTCCAGAAACAGTAGTGCGTGGAATCTACGCGTCAGCCTTGATACCAATTGATTCATCGTCGTCTACAATGAGAAATATTTTAGAGAACCTTGCGAATGTTGGCGAAGTCAAGGTCTACTCTCCAGATCCATTTACATGGATTATCACATTTTTCAGTGAGGTAGGAGATGTCGAAATAACTCTGGCCGAAAATAATGTATTGGACGAATCAATGTCTACCGGCTCAGTCGATATCCAAAAGCTTGGCGCAGGCAGTCTTCCTTCAAATTCCGCCTATGGATTTGAAATTATCGAAAATTTCGACGAACTCACATTTGACCAATCAATTCATTATACTATACAACACTTAGTTCCTGGTATGAACATTTACGTTAGGGTTAGTGCCAGCAACCAAGTTGGATTCGGGCCAAGGAGGAAAACTGCCCCCGAATTCGTTTCACCAGCCTTGCAGCGTCCGGGATATCCCACCAGCCTCTACAATAGCGATGGACGACCATACCTGTCAAAGCATTCCGCTTCTTCTCTTGAGGTACACATCGGCCCTCCCTCGTACGACGGCGGATCACCGCTGACGACATTTTTGATTGAATGGGATACGTCATCGACATTTAGTTCGTCATTCCTGGGGGATGGATCAGCCATGGGATTTGCTCGGGTTAATGCAGCCTCCCAGATCTGCAAATCGTGTGTCACAGGTTTTACTATATCAACAAACACATTCTCTTACATTGGAGACGAGACGACAGCAAAACTCATGATACCTCAACGCAAAATCAGGGTATACTTCTCAGACGATGGTACATCATATCAATTTTCTGTGGCTTCTGCAACTTCTAGCACGATAACTGTATCTGGTCAGCACCTCCGCGTATCATCTCTTGAGACTATGTATGATCAAAATGGGAATTTATCTTGCGATTTGGAAATTGTGGGAACAAGGTTCATCATTGATAGACTGGATACAGACAAGAATTATTATGTTCGAGTGTCATCAGAGAATGGAGAAATGGGTACCGGAAAGTCTGTTGGAACCAGACCTGAAAGCGAAGCACCTAAAGGATTCCCTCTTTCTCCAAGCGATGTTTCTGTCAGTATCATCGACAAGAATACTATTAGTGTTTCGTGGTCTAATGCCACCTATATCGATGACCCGAGTATTCAAGCTTTCAAAGTAGAACGATTTTGCAAAAGCACTGCCGTGAGCAGCATTTCATTTTCATTTTTTGGAGAGAAGGAAGTTGTTGAGCTTTCTTCGGTCGGGTTGGGCTTAGTCGGAGGGACCTTCACATTGTATTTTGGCAATTTCGAGACATCGGGAGTATTCCTTGGAAACGTCAAAGTAACCAATGGATTTGATTACATCCACACTTTCCAGGATTTTACTGCATCGTTGCAAAGGGACGAATCCATCTTGATCGGCGGAAACCAATACACTGTTCATCATACAAAGCCATTCACCTCATCACGGATCCCTTTATCCAAAAGCTATTCTGGTATTGATAGTGACCATGTCCCTATTTTTGTGCGTTCGAAGTCCATTCCAGTTTCATTTGATGCATCTGTAGGCGAACTCAAAAATGCCCTCGAGAGGATGCCATACGTAAATCACGTCGAGGTCAGGCGTGAGATTAACACCATCTCTGGAGGATATAAGTGGTTTATGACATTTGAATCAAATGTAGGTCCACAGCCGGAATTTTCAGTAGACACTGCGAACTTAGTTGGTGCCAATGCTGTGGGATTCCTAGTCTCACGCAGTGTTATAGGAACGTTTCCTGAATGCTACTCGAGTTTTACGACGACAAGTTCTGGGTTCGAATTGCATAATCTCTGGACAGGAAAGCCTTATTATATCCGCGTTGCTTCGCTGTCAGCTAGTGGACAAAGTCAGCTAGTTGAATCAGTTCCGAGATATATTATACCAGGAGGAGCCCCAGATCCACTTTCTCTTCCAACAGTAAGATCATTGAACGAAAAAAAGCTGCTTGTAACGTTTGAAGCCCCAGGTGAATCGAATGGAGCACAAATAGAGGAATTCATCGTAGACGCAAGCAAGGATCCGAGTTTTTCACTCAGCACGAGAATTGTAGCCAAACCAGATTATAAGATCCAACGCGTCACAACTCGAGCACACAGCTTACCGTGGGATAATGAATCCAGTTTCACTCTTTCTCTGTCTGATTTTCATGGAGATTTCACGGTGCCAATTGGTTCCGGCACAACAGTTAGCGTGTACAACGGTGGGAACATACTCGAACGGACCAGAGGTTCTGAAAGTTTGGCGTCCTTCGTGGTGAGGGGAGATTACATCCTCGTGGGTGGATTTGAATTCAGAGTATGTCTTGACACGCTAGATAAATTCCCGCACGATGATTCTCATCTCGCCCTTTGTTCCAAGAATGATCCATACGCCGTGGCCAATTTCATTTCAGATTCTCCCTTTCTTATCATTGAAGAACTCCCAATTTTTCGTTTGGACACAACCATCGGAGCCGCCAAGTCTCCTACATTAGGCGATGTTTTTTTAAGTACCATAGACGCTTTTGGATCAAGCAAAGATAGTCGTCGTCGTTTACGACGCGGGGATTTAATAATGGTTGGTCATCCCGAGTTGGGTGAAGTATTCCGTGTTTCGACTGATTTGAACAGATCCTTTAGTGATCGAGTCATTCCACTCGGTTTCGTAAAAGAACCCATGACAACAGCATCGCTCTCTTCGAAATCTTTAATTCATTCCGCTTATGAAGTACAGTCGTTTCACATCCGATCTAATACTGACTCTCTAATTTTGAGTCCAAGCAGAATAGTCAACTCGGGATACCGCATTCGTTTCAAGTCAGAGACTATGCAAGTAACTACCGATGCTGGAACCTGGGGGTGCCTCAAATGGGATGGTAGCGCGGCTGCCTTGAAGCAGGAGTTGGAATCTTTGAATGGGATTGATAGCGTCTAACTATTCCAAACTTGCGAAGGAGAGTCGTCATCAGAGTTACGAGTGGTAACTTTGTCAAGCTTCGATTACGTTGGCGCAGTGACTGTTCCACAACATACTTGGGCAACACTGTGACGCTCGCACGACAACACAACAACGTCTTACCAGTTGGTCATGACCTGCTCCCAGTTTGCCTCCTCAATACTAATTTCGTTGAAATATAGTGAGCTCGCTGCGTCGTTCTGCAAATCCACTATAAATTGTTCACGGTTCACGTAAACTTTATTTTTCTACTCCACTACAATTGTTAGATATCTTACCGAACCCGGAGTGTACTACGAAATTTCTCAGTATACTTATTGTATTATTACATATTATAATATTATGTATCATATGACAAATGTTATGACAAATATTTACGCATAAGGGAATTAGTAATTCACATGTGCAATCTCTGCACTGGTCGTCTTTACGGCCGCACCTGCATGCATTATGCAAATGGGGCTGAGGGAAATCTAGCATAATCAAAATGCACAACGTACCAACATCACGTAGGAATGTTTCGGTTTGATTGCCAAATTTGGCGCGGGTTCATGTGAGACGGGCGTTTACTACCATCAACCTAGGGAAAAAACGACGTCTGATATCTCGTCTTCCAGCAGTCGGAAACTCATCAAAGTTTATATTATTGCCATGATCGTAATAACAAGACGATTTCATTTCTGTTGTCAGAGAAGAGGGGTTATGTAGAAACAGACGAAATCAATCTCAACTTTCATCACTGTATATTTACTTCTACTCTAAATGTTTAGTAAATTGAGACACGACACGAACACGCCTTAAACCCCTACACGCCTTACAGCCTGTCTTGACCGGTATCTTTTTTTTGCGCCTGTTCGCATGCCTTGGGCCCGTCACATACCAACACAACGTTGTCACTTCTTATGTGCATTGTCAGTCACAACGCATCCTTTGGAGTTCTGCAACAATCATAGGCACCATAACATAAAAAGACCAATGAGCGAAAGGCCTGAATTTTGGCGACAGCACAGATCATTTCTCATGATGTTTAGTTTTTCTTTTTTCTGCGCCTTTACGGAATCGGCATCGACGATACGCAAGTTGAATTTTAGAAGATGTTGCCCATTGCACAAGCTTCCCTTTTATATATCTAAATGAGGTCAAGATATGCAAGAAAGTTTCGAATTAGCCTGTATTTTCACGGTGGCTTCATTAAAGAATGATATATTATCTCCTGAGTAGAATTCGTCTCCCGATGTGAGCCTGTATGGAATGCAGATCTTCTGCAGATGAACATGCTTCTGAGCGCAAGAACACCCTGGTGCAACCAAGCTGTAGACCTGCCGCAGCACACTTTGTTCCAAAATCAAGCTCATCAAAGTTGTCTTTTGTTGCAGGGATCCCCATGTTACTTTTCAATACACCTCCTCTTTGTATTTTTTTGGGCTCACTTTGAAATGGCATCATGCAAATTATTTAAAGATGATTTATTAGTGGTACAGGGGGGAAGATCTTAAATATAGCAGACTTGCCATTGATCAGAAAAATAAACTCACTTTCGATTTGGGATCGTTCGTCTCTTACTTCTCTTCTTTGTTTATCATGTTCCTATAATATTTTGTGAAAAGGCATCATTTTAATGAGCTCAATTTCATTGCTCCGCTTATTGCTGTGCCCCCCAAGATCACAAAGCATGTAGTATCTTGAGAGGAACAGTGAATGAAGATAAAGTTGTTGGATAACCAGCACGTCTTACCATTACAGCTTCAAATAACACTGGAGTAACGAAGTTGTTCCATTCTTTGGGTCAACCTCATCTGGCAAGAGGTCATCACTTGGCTTCAAGCATTGAATGTAATGTGGCACAGTCTTATCAATACAGCAGAGAAGATCTTTTGCTGTTCGGAAAATTTTGCTGCAACTGACTTCATTGCAACAGAGCCCAGTCCACTTGCACCTGCAGCACTCACAAATCCCTGAAACGAATAGATGAATGAGGGTTCTACCAGAGGCGCGATCATGCAAAATCAAATACATTTGAAACGTACTTGTAACTCTTCTAGAAGACTAAAGGACAACGGCTGAAGCAACTCAACTGAATCCACTGGTAGCTGATCCTTATACATTTCAATCCACTCATATGTGGTATGATCGACCGGACCGGCATAATGCTCAGACGCTGAATTTGGACAATTTTTGTTGTTGAGGAGATGCATCAAAACGTTCGTGTTTCCCACATCTGAAGAATTTACGCATTCATAGTTAGGAGGTTTCAGAAATTGAAGATAGAACATCGCAGAATGACGGCATGACCTAATGTCTTGCCTTGTATACAATGCATGAGTAAAATTGTCGTCACTTCCTCACTCCACAATACATTGTTCATCAAGGACTGCGAACATGTCGGTCCTTTTCATGTCAACAAGTTCCAGCACATCTTGGTTCTCTGAAAAGGCAATAAAATTCCATAAGATCCCCTCCCTCGTCTTCTTGTTGTTCTCGCTTAAAAACATACTTATTAAAAGTTGCTAGAGAATGACAATTGAAATATAAATGATCATCGACAGATCGTAAATCATGAAGAGCGTTATCAACATATGCAAGTACCCACCAGGAGTGTTTCGTTGGTGTAGTTGATGGTTGATACATATTTGCTCAAATGAATTTACTTGAAAAGACTCGGATTCAAAAAATTCGAGGAATCCGATCCAATGTAGGATTTCATTGCAGAAATAACTTTAATGAGTAGAACAAGTGGAAGATAACTCCTACAACAATCTCAATTCGACTACAAAAGCCAATTTGTCATTTTTCTCTGGTCAATCTTTTCATTGTGGATGCTCTTGTTAATCGCATCACAACAATGTCGAAGTTTGTTCCGTATATTGACTTAATAAGAACCTCGGTCGCTTTATAAGCTTGCTTTGCACTAAGCTCTTTAATGATGAATTCATCTTTGAGAAAAAGAACTCGAGGGGTGAGTGCCACAGCAAATTTGTCAAAGGAGTAACCGAACATACCATAACACAAAATGCCGGTGTAATTTTGGCAGACACACTAAAGGAAAAAAAGGGAACCAACTATTTCATCCAACATTTCCCTATGAGCTCATCATCAAAAACTTTATCTCCTTAATCATCAGTACCAATTTGATTTATTAGAGTGAAATCCTCCAGCTCCATAATTCCCGAGACGTGGGCATCAAGTATTAGACCCACCAGTCCCAGATCTTCAAGTATCTAAAACCATCACATCCATACAGGAAGGGGACATTGCCAACCAACTAGCTCCTCCCACTGCACAAATGATCAATCACATCATAACTTCCAGAAAATTGAGCAAATCCAACTGATTTGAAGCTCTCTTGACAGATGCCATCATCATGGCACGGATGGTTGGACCACTTGCCACCGAAATATCTCAGAGAAATGCATCCAAGATTGAGTAGCACACATACCCAAATGGAGAAACTTTATCAAAGCCATTTGTCCTTCAGGCTCAGATTATTTTATTCCAATGATCAGCTATCCCATCAACAACAAGCAATCTGCAGGTAAAATGACACTTACCTGGGCAAGTCAAAAGAATCGAAGAAGCAAGGAGTTGCAGACTTACTCCCGAGATCGTGACAACCTCGATCTCTTTATCATCTCAGCGATGATTCGAATTGTCAGGAGGGCTAAAAAGACTCACCGCTGCGATGATAACTTTTGGGGTTTAAGCGATACTTCCTCCTTTCTTACCGCTAGAAAAATCATGAATAACACTGATGGTTTGTCAAACAAGTTCACAGTAGATGACAGATGATGAAATAAAAGGTATTAAGGACAATAGAGTTTACCTTCAAAACACAATGAACTTTGCACTTCAAGAGAACAAAGCACTTGCCCAGAATGCACTCCAGATGAACTGGACCATACTGCACCCGAAGAGGAAAATATGAGCAGTTACAATGATTTCTAACAACCAGTGTTCCAATATTGTTCTACACAATATCGCACACCCTAATCGAGATCACTAGTTATCGAATACGTGTCACTACTAGATAACAAACACGTATGGATTTGTTTGCTCGACCGTCACACATTCTATAGTACATATAGGTCCACCAACATGCGAACTATGCACGATAGAGTTGCCCATAGGTTATACCCAAGCGCGTTGCAAAAACACTCTTATTCTATTAAAAACTTCTCATTAACGCCGACCTTGCCATGACTAAATCCTCCTTCTCCTTCAGAACCGACCGCTTAGCGACTGATCCGGCAAACTCACTCGCTCCCTCAGGAACAACTTCGTCCCGGACATGCTTAGAAACATAAGAGTCAGGCAATTTTTTTTGACTTTGAGAAAGAAAAGATGAGACGACGCCTCTCTCGCGACCACAGATCCATGTACCAACAGGTGCACCAACTCAGTCATGTCCATTTTACGAGCTTGCTCATAAAACGTACAAAAATTGATATCCGTGTCCATTCTACATGTTGACTACTGATTCCTATATCATCGTCGTGATTTGAAAGAAACTGTTGATAAAGTTATGTACATGAAAATTTCGGACATCCTAGCGTGTACATCATTGACGCTTGCCCTACACTCAGCGTTAACCATCGCAAAAGTACTCCTTTTTTTCTTTTTTCTTTTTGCATGCCTGCATACTGTATGGCATCTGTGACATAATGACGCACTTCGTTT
>JALLPF010000154.1:0-15250 GCA_036939455.1 Cyclotella distinguenda | reverse complement strand
AATTTACATAATCTGACCTCACTTTTAGGGGGAAAACATCTGGAATGATACAGCCAATGGGGGATTAGTATTTTCACTTGTCCTATGATCGGAAGAAATTGAGATATATTGCGTCAACTGAGTGATTTGGTGTCTCTTAAACCCCAAGCAAGGTAAGTCGAGAGACACACCTCATCCCTCAACTCATTTTTGTCATGGGTTGAATATTAACCAATAAATTGATTGCTTCACATGTCACTACGTAGTATTGTCACGTCTGAGGAGCTCGACCAGTGGCTCCGCTCCACCGAGGTTACTACCGACGATGATCGAAGTATTGAAGTATTGAAAAGGTCAGCTGCTCAGCGACGTCGATGCTCCCTCGACGTAGAAAATATATCTTCCCGTCCATGCTTCGGCGTAGACGCCCTCTCGGTCCTTCGTGCGAGCCAGCAAGACGACGATGACGCGGAATCCGACGAAAGCGCATTTTGGAACTTGAAGACCCACTTACAAAGTAGCGAGGAATCAGCTCCTCGAATCGCAGGAGATTACCGAGAAGAGGAAGGAACTCGCAAAAGTCGAAGGGTGACTCAAGAGAGGATCGAGTCCCCCGGGGCCTCCCTCAAAGGGGGTCTCCGACTCGTACACGAGGAGCGTTGTTCCTCGTTGTATCAGATGCCAGCTTCCTCGATCGAAGCACTTAACTCCACGACACAGAATGACCACTCATGGAAGTCATTCCTCTCCGCAATGGAAACTTCCCAACGCCACAGTAACTCATTACGATCCATATCTGGCGGAAAATACCTTACGACAATGAGTGAGAGCGAGGAGACTCGGCGACTATTAGTTAAGATTAATAGAAGGAGCCTCTCCAATTCTTTTCACTCAGAATGTCCTATTGAGATTCAGAGGAATGACATGTTAAAGGAGAGTGAGGTGGCGGCCGACTTCCGAAAGCATTTCAAGGATGAGATATTGAGGATGGAGAGGGATTTATTACGTCGAAGTTCGATGCTCTAACAAGAACTTCTGACTCGATTCCTTTTTAGTCTTCGCGATGAATTCTGCGTTTATCGTCTGTAATGATTCGTGAGGACATCATAATTGGGGGTAATGCGGTTCAATATTATCATCAGCCGAACCGCATTCATGTAAAAACATTATTATTTGTATAGGCACCGATCTTGTAATACAAAATTAGAAAAGTAGGTAAAATTAATCATCACAGTTTGCTCATGTTGCAGTCTAAAGCGCATATTTCTGGAGTGTCGTCTTGGTATTTATAAGCACTCTCTATGACCTTGTCACAGAGCACTTCTGCTAGCTATAGTGAACGGATTACCTCCATGATGCAGATGATGTGATGAAACGATAACTCTTATATTTTTTAGATCCCAATGACTTTCAATACACTCAATTATGATACTGTCGGGCAGCAAATTCAGGATTAGTACATGCCACCATTAGGCATCATCCCAGGATTCGGCATTCCGTTAGGCATCATACCAAGTTGCATTTGAGGGGGCATGACGGCAGCATTTGCAAAGCCACTCATGTCAATCCCACCCCCCGGGTGGGGCATCATTGCGCCCATTCCCATGCCACCACCGTTCTCAAGCATCAGCATATTGTTGAAACCACCAAGCTGACCATATGTTTGAGCGATTTCATCTTGGTTGCCTTGATCCTTTGGGGGTTTGGTGCGTTCCTCCAAAGCACGAAGGCGGTCATGTGTTTGACGCATATTCTGAATAATGAAAGGCATAATGAAGTTGTGATATCCATTAAGCCATCCAAGCTCAAGAACAACATCTGGTCGAACATGAGTAAAACAAGTGTACAGAGCGGCGCAGAAGCATTCTTTCTCTGATGTATCACAGAAGAAGCGAAGTAGATTCTCGATAATTTCGGCGTCGGAAGATTCATTGGCGGTGTCGATACAGTCCTTCCACATACGGTCGTTTTTAGAGAGTTCAATGGATTGGGACCACTTGTTGTTGCAACGGTAGACGTATGCAGAGATGCGACGAAATTCCAATAGTTCATGGGTTGCGAGCTTGGAGGCTAAGGCAATCATGTTGAAGTTCTTGAACTTGTCGATGGATTTTCGCAGTGATTCATAATCCTCGTCTTCGATATAGAGCTAAAAGAATATGGAACACAGTGGTGAGTTGATGAACAATTGAAATCGATTGACTCAGGCACGAGGATAATCTTGCCTCATTCAGAGCTTCGTTGACAGCGCTGAGGTTGGCCTTTTGCACACACTTCATGTAGGCCTGTCCGATTTGTAATGCCCAGTCACCAGTGCGTCTGAGTTGGTTGACAACCCGGGAGTGGTCAACGAGCTCTTCAAGCACTTCCATCAACCGAGTGAAAAACATAGGATGCATCGTAAGATAAAAGTTGACTGCCTTGTACATTATCTCCGCATTTCGAACCTTCACAATGGAATCCAAGAACAAATCATTGTCAAAGGCATTCGAACGTTCCGACATGACCTTAACGGCATTGTCGTATTGTTTGTCAGCCATATACAAATATACGGAAGGAGACCAAAGTCGAGCGCGTTCACAGGCTCGAACAACCTTGGAAACATTCAGTTTATTGAAAAACACCTTGCAGTGCTCCATGACTTTTTCTGGCACATGCTTTGTGTAAAGAATGCCAAGTTCAGTGAATATTCCAATGTGGGCATCTTCTAAACCAAGTCCTTGCTCGAACAGGGAAATTAGATGATCGAAATGGCCAAGATCGGAATAGTAAGTAACCACCTCGTCTAAATGATCTGGGTACTTAATGACCTCGAGTCCACAAGTTGAAGCTAGACGGAATTCCTGAGCTCTGAGACAAGCAAAACAGACCTGCTTCCAAGTAGAAACATTGTTCGCCTTGGTAGCAGCTGCCACAGCTTCGCGGTACTCCTCCAAATGAATGTGACAAAGAGCAAGCTTCGAGTTGTTGTTGATGTTCATGTAAAGAATCTTGGCAGCGTGGTAGAGACCCTCCGAGAAACATCGATCTCCGATGTTTTGAATATTGGCAACATTGGGACCACTGACAAACACTTCAAGGTCTGTCAAATTGTTTGTCTTGGCGTATGAGTAAATGAGCTCAGTATCTAAGAGATTCTCCTGCAGAGTCTTACGAGCCATCTTAAGGAAGGGGATGAGCTCGGTGTAGATTTCGGCTTCGTTTGCTTCGTCGCACATTTTGACGTATTCAGTGGGATCCTCAGCATTGATGAAACTCGTAATGGCATCAGCTGCCATCTTCTCTTCTAGTTGAGATTTACCTAGCTTGGACCAGACAGGTTTTTCGTCTACTTGGTTTGCATAGCCCTTGGCGCGGTCAAGGTCTTTCATGTAGTCTACGAGTACGCCGATGGCAAGAACTTGCATTTCCACTTGCTCGTCCTTGTCTTGGGTGAATTCCGGTTTGGCGAACTTGTTATAGATGCTGTATGCTTCCTCGTAGAGCATGTGGCTCTCTGATACGCAAATAAGTGCAATATCTTTAGCATCGAAGTTGTCCAACTGGTCTACATATGATGCAACACGGGTGTGGTCAGCACGGATGGCAGTGAGGATGAGCAAATTCTGTAGATTTTTGTTGTCAGAAAAGTCAGAACCCTGCAATATGATTCGCTCAAGCAGAGTGATTAGCTCTCCGGGAAGATCCGCCGCCATGAAAGCCTTTACAGTGCAAGACACCTCATCAGCCGAAGTGCTCTCGGGTAGAGCCCACTCCACCACTTGATCAATGAGCTGCCTACGCTGAGTCTCTTTCTCCATTGCAGCCGCGTCTCCCGATTCATCTTTCGTGAGAACTTTGGCCCAGAGTTCCAAATCTTGTCGCTCAACAAGATACCTCGCGAGGTCACGATATAATCCATGGGAAAAACTAATTAAGATCAACTCATCATCGCACTCTCCGGCTCCCTTCTTGTAGGCCACAAATGCCAATGAAGGGTCCAAACTCTCGCAGAAAGGCCCAAGGACTTTCGGCTCATAAAACATATTGTTCGTCAAGAAAGCCTTGGGATCCTTATTCATCTGTATATAAATCTTACCAAGGGCATTGTGTGTTCCTGGCTCGGTACTACCAGTGGCGACGCGAGCTTCAAGCCATGGTTGAAGCATACGGAGTCTATTGCGAATTTCCGCTGTTTCCACCATTTCCTCAACAGGACAAGCAGTGCCAACAGCCATGAGGATGCGCTTAATGAAATCTTGATTGGCTCCAAGATCAAACAGCTTTCCAACGACTTGAGGTGTTTTAGTGGGGGAGACCTTTGTGACATACACCTCAACATATTGAAGAAGACTATTCAAGTAAAGATACTCAGTGAGCTCATCTACAAAGTCATATCGATCACACACGTGGATAAGAGGGCGGGGATCCGGAAGCTTGGCATTCTTGAGATAGTCCTTTACCTCTTCAGGGCTGTAAACGTTGGAATCCCTACACACACGTTCTGCCTCCTTGAATTGTCCGAGCATACAAGCAGATTGAATATACTTGAAATGGACGACGGAGTCGTCAGAGAAATTTACAATGGCTCCAAGGAAGTAGTAAAGACCTTCTGTCGCCTTGTGGCTCTCGAACACTTTGACAAGCTCGGATGCACTGAGTTCCTCATGGTACTTTTTGGCGACTTCCACACAGACTTGCATGTTCGATGGTCCTCTGGACATCATATCCTTCAACAGAGAGAGACTCTGCTCTCGATTCAACTTCCCAAAATAAGTGACGACAAATTCTGGGTTCATCTGATTGCTATTTTTGAAAACGCGTTTAATGTCGTTGATATCAGTGTAGTGTTCAGCAGCGCGCTGCCACATCCCTGAACGTTCGCACATCTTTCCCACGTGTGCCCTATCATAATGTGTCAAAATTCCATTTTGCATGATCGCATCGGCAACTTGGGGCGCCCCACCAATGAGATTGATCTCGAGCAGCTTCGTTTGGAGGTAGGCATGCTCCTGCTTATTGTCTTTAAGGGCCTCGAGCAGGAAGGCGGTTGTCTCCTGAACCCTATTCGATGATAGAAAGGCCTCGGCTGTGGCCTGAATATCAATCATAGGCCCTCCCTCAGCGCTCACCAATCCCTTGGCCAAGTCCAATGCTCCCTGGGGGTTATTGAATAACAGCTGACTAAGCATAGAGGAATAATCCATTGAATATCCCACCGAAGTAGAGTACGGCACAATTTTGTCATACTCCCCCCTCTGCACAAAGCACTGAATGGCCTTGGCGTGACACTCGCTCCTCAAATACACGCTCAACGCCATCGCGGTATCATGTGGCATGATTAAGTCACCCAAAGCCTCCGAACAGTGCAGCTTATCGTCTTTTAACCACTTCTCCATGAGCTGTGGTCTCCCCTGCTGTAACACTGGCTTGGCCAACTCGATACTTTCCTGCTCATTCAACTTAACATTCTCCAATAATGTTGAAAAATACTGGAATACAGGCTGTGGTGCCCCCGGTTGAGCCGGGATCTGCTGAAACCGCGCGATAGTCTGGGGAGTCCGCAATGCATTCCCGCTGTTGGCTACGAGGACAGCCGCCTCCTTGACCTGTCCCGCGGAGATCAGCCTTTCGAACTCTTGGGTGTACAGATGTTCCGCTCCGGGAACACCCAGCCTACCGGCCACCTTTATGGCCAAATCGTTATCCTTGAGGTTGTTGACGATGTATGGGACCAGACTCTGTCCGTTGAGGGAAATGCGAAGAACCCTACCAGTACGAACAGTGATAGCGAATACGGCCCCAGTGTTAGCTTGGGGACATGTGACAAAAACAGTTTCCTGTGTTACCCGGGTGCGAAACATGCATTTGCCACTGACGACATCAAACATGTAAACAAAACCCATCTTCGAAAGCAGAAAAGCCACGTCGTCCTTGGCGTCCATGACCAAACTAACGGGAAAATCAGCCGCCGCCTCAGGAGGCACGGGAATAGTTGTCGGCGGCACGATGCGGAACGGCTGCCCCTTACTCGGATCGCGTCCCACTTCCATGACAAACAGCTTGTGCTCAGGAGCTTCCTTCTTCTCGTGAAAGACTAGAACCTGAGCCACCTCCCTCCCGGGGAGCTTGAGTTTGTGAAACACCCCCGCATGTCCTGTGAGAGGCTGGGATACCTTTTTCTCAACAGAGTAGAGCTGCATATTTCCTGCCACACCACCGGACGGGGTAGCGGAAATGCCACCCAAGAGACACCAATGAGAGTCGGGTGAGACTTGATAGTTGATGATCTGGGTGTTGGCTCCGATAGTGGGGTGGCGATCAAATGTTTTGGCGGGAGGGGAGGGATCGGAGACGCTCCAGTGATGAACAGACGTGGCTGTGACGAGGGCGAGGTTTTCGGGGGAGGTCCATTTCCAGAACACAATTGGGGAGTCCATGTCGTGGCTTTTGAGTTTCTGCTTTGTGTCGAGGTTGAACATTTGAATCATTTTTCCTGAGCGGAGAGCCAGAATGTTAGAGACTGGGTTCATTAGGGCAGCTTCAGCTTTAATGGGGCGACGGGTGACAGCTGCTTGGTTCTGGAGGTCAATGAGAGACACCTGGGTGGGTTCAACGGAGACGATCCATTTATCTGATTCCATAGTAGTAAGTCCATGTTTGATGGAGGTTTCTGGGATACCCAGTTGTTGGAGCTGTGGCAAGTCCGTGAATTCGTCGAGGTGAAATTGGAGAATTAAGTGACGGGATTAGAAGAGGGGTGAAAATAGATATTCGTAAAATAAATATATTCAATGGAATCCAGAAAAAATCGATGTAGAGTAAAATTGGAATAAATTGAATCAAATCAATTGGGAGGCTCGCGAGAAATAAGAATTGAACCAAACGGTACCCTTTCGGACGTTTGTAATTCATCCCTTCGTTCAATATTTCATCAAGGGTCCAGTTCGTGCCCACCCAGATCGTAGCTTCCGTGTACAATTTGGAAAATTACCCAGTCCTCATTATCATCGCCAGTTGAATCACCGTCTTCCCCGTAACACAAGCCAATAACGCACAAAAACGACGTTTCGAGAAACTCACGTTCAAGACCTCGCTGAACGCGATGGGAACTCCCGCCATTGTAACGGCTGTTGTTTGTTATTATTTGTTGAGGACGGCTCGAGTGGTAGAGGCTTTGGTGCCGCTGTGATCTTCGTCTGATAGTACGACCCGTGCAAGTACGGGTAATAGGAGTGTGGTGACAAGATCCGAAAATCTTGGTTGGGGGAGGTTGTCTGGTGGAGGTCGGTGTTGAGGAAAGAATACAATACCTTTGTGTTTAGTCAAATCATAAAAACGAGGTACAAAACCAATGCATCTTTCCGTGTATTTCTATTTTCATTTATCTGCTACTTATTCCTACGCATTTGGAAGCATTGGCAGCGCCGGCCGGCATCGGAAATGAATGAATGAGATGCACAACACTGATTCCAGTGTATCATGGGGAGAAGGAAGATTTTTGATGCGTTGGGAACGACTACGTAGGATTCCCGACACTACCGTGGATAACGGAGCAAAAAGAACATTATGTAAGCAACAGTCACCGAAAAGTGCCGTTTCACGTGTCGTCGGTGGTATTGATAAGAACAGTGATTTATATCATAGAATGGTATCTTTGTTTGATCAAACATTATTTTTCGCGTAAGTTCCGCGATCCACGGGACATTGAGCTTGAAGTTGGATCACGTTTGTAACCTCCCGATACTTCTGTGTGTTAGGTAAGTTGATAAGCTTGAGAAACCTAACAATGAAGAAATCCCTATGTTTGATTATAAAGGTATAATTTGACGACCTTCCACGTGGATTCGCTGAACTCCCAATCGACAAGATCACCCACATCATCGACACAACATCCTGCGGACAGTCGTCTCGAGCCGGCACCGTAATCATTAATTTACAGCTGAAGCAAGTAATCATGTCGGCGTTACCACCCGCGCTGGACTTTCCAAAAACTGAGGAAGAAATTTGTGCGAAATGGGAAAGGGAGCAAACATTCAAGAAGCAAGATGAGCTTAGTTTGGAGAGGGGTGATAAGGTCCGTAATTTAGTCGTGGATTCATGTCAATCGACAAGTTGAATGAATATTAGTTGCTACCTACCTTGCCTTCCTCGTGGAGATAACTCTGTTACATGTACTGATCAATGTTAAGGAAGTCTTGGATGACATTTCGTTCTTGATCAATATTCACGCGTTCTTGGAATGGATTATACGCACGCTCTCTCATCTCTGTCCACCCTTCAAATATTCAGGAATACACATTTTACGACGGACCGCCATTCGCCACTGGCCTCCCTCACTACGGCCACATCTTGGCCGGTACCATCAAAGACGTGGTAACACGCTACGCCTGCCAGACCTCACACCATGTCTCTCGGCGTGCGGGATGGGATTGTCATGGTCTTCCAGTCGAGTACGAGATTGATCAAAAACTTAACATAACACATCGGGATCAGGTTTTGGACATGGGGGTTGATAAATATAATGAAACGTGTAGAGGGATTGTTATGAGGTACACGAAGGAGTGGGAGAGGACTGTGACACGATTGGGAAGGTGGATTGATTTTGAAAATGATTATAAGACAATGGATCCAACTTTTATGGAGAGTGTTTGGTGGGTCTTCAAGAGATTGTTTGAGAAAGATTTGGTCTATCAGGGCTATAAGGTAAAATGTCATGAATACAGCCGACGTTCGAATAACGCGGTGATATTCCTTTGCTTACACGAATGTTTCATTCTTCACTCAGGTCATGCCTTTCAGTACCGCCTGTGGGACACCGTTGAGCAACTTTGAGGCTGGGTTGAATTACAAAGATGTAAGGGATCCAGCCGTAGTAGTGAATTTCCCCCTGTTGGAAGATGGTGGTGTCAGTTTTCTGGCGTGGACCACTACGCCCTGGACGTTACCCAGCAATATTGCTCTTTGTGTTCACCCCACTTTGGAATACGTCAAGATATTGGACAAAAAGACCGATAGGAGGTACATCATTGGCAAATCTAGGTTAGCTCAGTTGTTCCCGATCATGAACAATAAGAAAAAGTGGAAGCCCAGCATGGCGGATGAATTGTATTCTGTTGAGGCGACGTATCAAGGCAAAGACCTCGTCGGTAAAAAGTATCAGCCCATTTTTGACTATTTCGCGAACTCTGCTGAATCGAAGGAATACTTTCGTATTCTATCTGACAACTATGTTACTGATGATGCCGGAACTGGTATAGTTCATCAAGCTCCCGCTTTTGGAGAGGACGATTACCGCGTTTGTCTCGCTCACGGTGTTATTGAGAAGGGCAAGGACTTGCCCTGTCCTGTCGATAGCAATGGTAATTTCACCGCAGAGGTTCCCGAGGTGAAAGGCTTGCACGTGAAGAAGGCCGACGAGACCCTTATAAAAATTCTCAAGGATATAGGCCGATTGATCCAAAAGGATCATCTTGATCACTCCTATCCTTTTTGTTGGAGATCGGATGTGAGTACAACGCCAATTGAAGACGATTATATGAAATCAACACTGCGAAAATAAATCCTTTTTTGAATTATTCACAGACTCCATTGATTTACAAAGCGGTACCCTCATGGTTTATCAAAGTAGAAGAAATACGCGATAAGATTGTCGATAACAACAGGAAGACCTACTGGGTTCCTAATCAAGTTAAGGAAGGACGATTCCATTCCTGGCTCACTGACGCAAGAGACTGGGCAGTCAGTCGGAATAGGTTTTGGGGAACTCCCATCCCCATTTGGTGCAACGATGAAATGAGTGAGGTCGTTTGCATAGGGAGCGTGGACGAATTGGCCGAGTTGAGTGGAGTGCGAGTTACCGATTTGCACAAGGATGTCGTCGACAAGATTACCATGCCCTCTAAAATTAATCCTGGTCAGGTTCTCCGGCGTGTGGATGAAGTCTTTGACTGCTGGTTCGAGAGTGGCAGCATGCCTTATGCGCAGGTGCATTATCCATTTGAGAACAAGGAAAAATTCGAGAAAGGCTTCCCTGCTGATTTTATTGCTGAGGGATTGGATCAAACTCGGGGCTGGTTCTACACGCTCATGGTGCTTTCGACGGCATTATTTGATCAGCCTGCATTTAAAAACTTGATTGTCAACGGTTTAGTACTAGCTGCTGACGGGAAGAAAATGTCGAAGCGCTTAAAGAACTATCCCGATCCCAATGAAGTAATAAACAAGTACGGTGCAGATGCATTGAGGATGTACCTCATCAACTCACCAGTTGTAAGGGCCGAAAGTCTCAAATTTCAAGAGGCGGGTGTATTGGGCGTGGTGAAGGAGGTCTTCCTGCCGCTTTACAATGCCTTTCGCTTCTTCGCACAGAATACAGAGCGATGGGAAGCCAACTCTGAAACCAAATTTGTCCCATCCAGGGACAAGGTCTTGTCTACTACCAATCCAACAGATGTTTGGATCTCTGCTGCAACCCAAGGCCTCATCAAGTTTGTTCATGAAGAAATGAGAGCTTATAGACTTTACACAGTCATGCCAGCACTAGTCAGTTTCGTCACTCAACTCACTAATTGGTTTGTCCGACTCAACAGAGATCGCTTAAAAGGATTAGAAGGGGAATCCGAATCGGAGATCGGCTTACAAGTGCTTTATGACGTCTTGTTAGAAGTGACGATAACGATGGCACCATTTACTCCTTTCATCACTGAGTTCTTCTATCAGCATCTACGAAAAATGCAACCATCTTATGCAGAATCTATTAATGGAGGTGGGTCGTCCAATCCCGTTATGGCTGGAAAGAGTGACTCTGTTCATTTTCTCAATCTTCCCACATACGATGAAACTCGCCTCAACAAAAACGCCGTCGAGGCGATGGAATTACTTCAAGTCGTTGTTGAGAACGGAAGGAACGTACGCGAAAAACGGAACATATCTCTTCGGACCCCTGTAAAATGTGTTGCTATCGTTCTTCGCAATCCCTCCTTGGATGTTGTGGAAAGTATCAACGGCCCACTTAAAAGGTATATACTGTCTGAGTTGAATGCATGGGAATTGGTTATTGTTCCCAAGGAGAAGGAGCACGTGTGGGTAACTTTGGCATTGACTCCCAACTTTACTCTTCTGGGGAAGAAACTTGGGCCGAAAATGAAGGACTTTAAGACATTTGTATCATCCATGTCCCATGAGGTGAGAGCTTAAATATTGTCTTTCTTTTATACTGGTCTTTGATTAGCCAATTACGGATTTGATATTGCCTTGTATTCTATCATAAGGATGCTATTGCTACCCTTGAAAAGGGAGATCTCGAATTTGAGGGCCTGTGTATCGACACAGAGGAAGAGCTCATATCTAAACTCTCTTTCTCTAAGGAGGGAGAGCATTGGGAATCATCCTCATCACAAGAAGGAGATGTGGTAGTGGCTGTCGACTGCACCCAAGATGAAGCCATCCTATTAGCTGGACAGTCTCGTGAGCTTATCAATGCTATACAGCAATTACGGAAGGCAGCAGGTTTAGATCTAAGTGACAAGGTGGAAGTGTTCTTTGAGGAGAGTCCTGGCACGAGCTCTATGGAGAGTGCAGTGTCGAGTAACGTAGCTTTGTTCGAGATCAAGTTCCAGGGTGCTGTACCACTTCCTAAGAAATTCGCTCCCAGCTGGAGCTTGGTTCTTCGGAAAGAGACCGTCGAAATTGGTGGTTCACAAATTGAAGTTTATATCTGTAGACCGGCCGTTGCAGGAAAGGAGGGGTTAAGCAAAGTGGTCCAGTACTTCTTGTCTAATCTGGAACCATCTCATGTCAAGGAGAAACAGAGCATTAACTTTTCTGTTGACGGTAAAGAAATCATTCTGACTCGAGACCGCGATTTCTGGATCAACACTATTACCAAGCTTCGGCTGACAAAGTCTCTTTCTTGGGTTCAGTCCAGTAATTACCTAGATTGAATAGCCGCATTATCATTCTCACGGTACAACTACTTTGACTGTAAACAGATTGCATCATGGACAAATAAAAGTTATACTAAGGAGTTATACTTCTCACAACAAAGCGCAGCTCGTCTTGTGGGATTTAGCCAATCGTGCACAATTATTGTCTCTTTGTCTTCATCACGGCAAACCAAGCAGACAATACTCATTTTTGACAAACATCTCATGGAAGATATTTACGGGCAAGTTTAAGCCTCATAGGCATGATCACGATCCGGCTTGGATAAAGTTTCGTCCGATGTCTTGACAGGGGCTGCAGCCTCCATCTCATCGGCATGACGTGCCGTACCTTCAACACCGCGCATGTAGTTCCACATACCACTGAGCACATCTCCAATCTCATTCTGACTCTCAAGAAGAGGAAGAACGGTGACGACAATTGCCGCTCCAAAACCCCAGGCGATCGAAACAAGGACCCAGAATGCAAAATAATTTTTTGTGAATACGCCAGCGGGAATGGAGAGGAGGGGCCAGAACAAAATAAGGACAAATGTGAGGGCGTATCCACGTACGGTGATCCACTTCTTAGCACGACGTAGCTTGGCCTTGTCTTGCTGATCTTCGCCAAGCCCACGAAGATCCTGCTCAACGAGATTAATGTTTTGATCAAGTTGAGAAAAGTCATAGTTTTGAGGGTCGATACACGTGGAGTAGAAGTAGTGGATGGCACCTGAGCTCAATATGGCAATCAAATTCCCAGTCAGCATGACCTCATTTGTTCCAAGAGTTGCAACAGTGATGGTTTGGCTCTGTATTTGGGCAGCGACCAACCAACCAACAATTGCGAGGAAGAGTCCACCCCAGGTGGCAATTACCGCTCCGTTACCGCTAGCTTTGGACCAGGTCATCAAGTTCCAGAGGGGGATCACAGCGGAGCCGATAAGAACACCCATGAAGAGGTAGACCCAACCGAGGTTAAGACCAATGTAGTTGAGTGCAATCTGTGCAAATGATTCCGAGAGAAGATATTATTAGACCTGACAAGTAAATGACTTAATCTGAATCAGAACTGTTGGGCAAACAGAAACATACCGAAAAGAGGCCCATGAAAACACCAAATACCACAATGAACGTGCGAGACACCCAAAGAATCTGACTTCCTGTGGCCTCAGGGTTGATGTATTCGTGGTAAATATCATAGGCTACCAGGGATGACACAGCGATGGACTCGGCAGACCCCGTCGAGACAATCGCCATGAATAGCATGACTAAGATCGCCACGGCTCCACCATTCCCTACCAAATGATCTGCCACGGCTGGGGGAACGAGTCCCGCCCCCGCCTCTGACGAGCTGATAGGAAGCATGAGAGCAGTCGATGCTAGACCGAGGGAAGTTGCAAGCGAAAATGGAATGGCGAACCAGCAGATCCCACCGAGCAAGTATCCTTTCGCTGCGCTCTCGGGACGTGCGGCAATAGCGGATTGCCAGTAGGATTGATCAACGAAAACGGTTCCGAAGTTTCCCACAATGTTGATAATTCCAAACATGAGGCCGTCGGACGAGAGCATGGTGAGGTAGGATCCGCCATTGTTTCCAATGACACGTCCACAGGCGTATTGCTTCACCCGATCTTCGTTGAAATAGAAAGAGGTTTCTACTGTTCCATCCTTGGACCAGATGAGTTCGCACTCCTCGTCAGAATAAGACACAGTCTGGCTGAGATAGTCATAAATCTGGTCCGAAGAATAAACCTTGATGTATACAATGGTAATCATAGAAATGAGAACGGCGAAGATGATCATGGTGTGTAAGTAACACGCCATAAAGGTCGCTTTAAGACCACCTGCAGAGGTGTAAAGAATGACTCCCCAGGGAATAAGAAAGCTGGCAAGCTCGAATTTCATACCAGTCAAGGCCTCGACAGTTGCGGCACCGCCGAGCAAGAGCATCGATGTCACAACGGTGTTGGCCATTAACGCGAATATGAGGAAAGTGATGTGAGCGGACCTGCCCCAGCGTGCGCGCACGATTTCACACATCGTGTGGGCCGAGGGAGCAACGTCTTTGAGAGAAATGGCGAGGACTCCAAAGAGGAGAACTTGGATGGTGGCTCCAGAGGCGTACCTGAATGGAGATTAGTGCAGCGCGTTAATCGCTTAATCGAACTCGTTCTGAAATAAAAAGACGAGAGCACGCACCAAAAAGGACCGCTGACACCGTAATTCCATGCGACGTTCGAACTCTGAAGAAGAGTGGCTGCCCAGGTCCAATGCGAAACGATGACGGACGCTGTTAGACCAGTTTTGACCATACGTCCAGCAGTGCTGTGAATTTAATTCGTCGATGGAGAGGAGTGAGGAGTGGTTAAACAGACCGAATGGAAGCAACAGACTCGATAAAGATAAACCAACTTACTTGAAGTGCTCGCTGGTAAGATTGGCATTCCCTGAAAACTTCTTTTCAATGTAAACCACGAGTGTGGTGAAAATGCTGAAGAAGGCCCCGAAACCAATTACAACGAAGTATCCGACAGACAGAGCCAGAGGAGGCTCTCCGCCAAAATACGAGTCTTGGCCAGCATAGAGGTCGAAGGTAGGGGGACAGGGGTCCACGGGGCATTCGAATGCAGGGGTGGACATGATAGCAGATTAAGGGTACTTTGGGTGGCGAGGATGTCGGCAACGTGATCTAAAATGTTCGTTGAGTTGAAAAAGTGGAATGGTTCCCGGTCAGCAGTATTTTGTCATTGTTGTTGTTCGAATGTTGTCAACAATGATGTTTACAGCATTATATCTGCCGGTATTTTTTGTGGTTCCATAGTTCAATGAGCACCTTTGAACATCATCTTTGTAAGAACATTGGATCTGCTTGAAGTTAGGAATTCCTGGATGAAAGAAATCTTTTTGGATTCAATTTTTTGTTATCCCTACTTTGGAATCAAATACATTTTTAGATTGGCACCCGGAGTTTCGGCACCAAACAAGAGATTTTGACGCCAGAAGTCGTCAGTCGATAGTCGATGAGTCTTGCATTTTCGTGTGTGCGCCATGTCGAATGATTCCGGAAGTGATTCCGGATCTACTCCTCCCATATCGTCCTGTAGACTTGAACAACGTGTACGAATACTTAGGTAGGTACTCGACACCCTTCTCGTGACATGATCTTTTCTGAGGAGCACACAGGTGAATCTTAAAATAATATAAGTACTTTATAGCATGCACCGTTTGCCAGATAGGCTTGAGCTATACCTACTGTAGCTAGGTATTTAATCTATCCTATTTGGCGCGGCTAACGCGACACTAATACAAACTATTTTAGAAGAAACTAATTTTACAGGTAAAATTTAGTATCTTCGAAAGATACA
>JALLPF010000153.1:0-15413 GCA_036939455.1 Cyclotella distinguenda | reverse complement strand
TTTGTGAACCAGTTTGATGGCTACTTAAGTTCCCGGACTACCTATGATCATATGTAGGGTTACTATAAAACAGCCTGTAACGAATTTTAGCCACTTAGGTCTATAAGACGGTACATGCATAAGTATAGTGAGTTTTTTATGGAGAGTACTTACCTACATAAATGAATTAGGCCCTGCCTACCCCTGGGGGCTGAACATACGTGGTAGAGTACGTACTTACTCGATACTTATACAACAGTAGAGGTGAGACACTCCTACTGATTGTGGGTATTCATTCAACCATGCAACATCCAACATCATACGAATCTCTTCCTGTTGGGTGTCTTGGTTGAATTCGTTACTGATGATGGTGATGTAATATCCTCAACAGTTAAGCAGCTTCACGAGAGAAGGTTTTCATGAAAGCTGCCTAGTAGTAGGGCAGAGGTGGTCGAAATACTTCATGTCTTACACAGGACAGCAGTGGGAAGACTTCACTTGGAAAATGAGAAATCCTCATCCACGAAAAGCTATGTCATGAATGTGTGATGCTCGGAATTCGGGTAACTTCGAAATCGTCATAGAGACGCATTACAGAAGCCGGTTGGTGGCAGTCAAGGAACCCACAAGGTTGTTCCGATGCTCAAGGATCAAGAGGTGAACTGATGAAAAATCTCGCAAGTTAATAATCACATTGCTCAGAATTCCCACAAACGACCTGTCATTGGACTTGCTCTTAGACGATTCTCTAATTTTAAACTCTGGCCAATATCTCCGTATAATTCAACTGTGTATCGCAGTCAGCCTTGACTTATCGGCTGTCAACTGAACTTTAGGTAACCTTCCCCCAGAAAGTCACTTCGACTTTGTTCCAACAATCCACATGATCCACTCCTCTTACACAACAGTCCTTCCAACCTCGTCAATCCTGCTTCCAACACTCAAATCCAAAAACTTATCACCAATCTGAATCTGCAAACCACCAAGAATATCCGGATTCACTTCCGTTTTCAAAACAACCTTGGCCCCCTCGGGAAACTGGCTCTTCATTGCAGTGGCCACCGCATCAGTCTGGGTCTTGTTGAGGGGTTCGGCCGAGATGATGGTAGCCTCCACCTCGCCTCGTTTCGCCTTCATAAATTTAACGTAGACGTCGGTGACGCCAACGATGTTGCGGAGACGCGCGTTTCCAGCCAACGTGGTCATGAGGTTGAGGGTCACGGGGGATGTTTTGCTCTTCAACATGTCTTCCAATTGCTTTGTCTTATCGGAACGGGAGATGAGGGGGTTTTCCAAGAATGAACGAAAGGCGGAAGATGATTCGGCAGTTTGTTTGATGGCAAGGAGTTCGCCTTCGACTTTTTCGAGGAGGTTTGATTTTGACGCAGCGATGTAGGTGGCATTGGCGTAACGGGCATTGAGGCCGTAGATGTCGAGAGGGGGTTTGTGGGATACTGCCACGGCGGCTAGGCCACGGCGGGAGACGGCGACGACTGTGGTTTTGACAATGTTGGGAAGCATCTCAATTGGCTGAGTAGCAGAGAAGAAGAAATAATGTGAAGGCGTGAGGAGTTGAGGTAAAATCACTAGCAAGATGCGATTCATAATATCCCCTCCCTCGGAAATGTATCGAATCACGCGGACTCATTCAGATTGCGGGCAACACAGTAAAAAGGGTCAAGTCATCAAATGATTCGTACTTGATAAAGGATCAGTTTTAACGAAAGATGACAAAACAAGGGTTCGGTGGAGACCTCATCAATAAAAGTGCCATGTCGGTGCAGAAGATATCCTTGCGTGAGTTTTGTCTTCGTCATAACGCTCTAAACCAGGGAGGCCAACGCTGTCTTGCAGCAGAACAGAAAATCACTGGGATAATCCACCTCCTTCCACCGCATCATCATATTTCGAACGCTCAAACCAAGCCGGCGTCGAAATTCGGCGTCTGCGGCTCCACTCACCCGATGGAAGATTACGAGAGGAAAAAAGATTGAATTGAAAATGAGAAATAGCGATAGATTTTCTCGCTTTCGTACAGAAGATGGTATCCGTAGGTATCTATCGACACCACCTCTCACTTCTTGGTAGCATACTTACCTATAATTAGTACATCATAAGTAAACTGGAAGTACTACTTATACTTATAAGTAAGTAACTATAAGGAACATCATAACGATGCAGTTCCTGATGATTTCTGCAAGGAGTGGGAGACAAGAGTACATATAGCTGAAGATCGAATCTTGTTAACAGTTAGCGATCAGTACAAGACTATATTGAGTCTTAGATAGCGCATGAACAAGGAACCAGCAACAATTACAATGACAATTGACAACCCCAAGCACCGTGGAGAGCTCACAGTTTTCTTTTGTTGTCAAAACATTGAACTGTTCCAACTCAAGCACTGCAAGTCTCGCAACTCGTCTAGTTAATAGTTTAAAAATGAACCTACATGCTACCTGGCTACTCTGGGTTTCCAACTCTCCAGCAACATTGATGGCGACAGAAACATGCTCTCCTTTGTTTCTGCTCTCGACGTTGACAACATAACGGAGAAAGTCAGGACCTTGACGGAGTGCCCCAAGCACTCCTTTCTCATTGCCACGGAAGCCGACGAAATCACCCTCTGCCACAACCCAGCCAACGCCGGAGGGACTTGGCTCCATCAAGAAAACAAGGTCATGATGTTGGTCGGATCGGGTAATCTTGCTCCCGTTTTCGTTTTGGACCACACTGCAGCAACAACCAACGTGAACTTCCAGTGCCCCCTAGATGAAGTCCTACTATCTGCCTCAGACAAGACCACCATCGAAGCTCTCCAAGCCTCCCAAAACTCAACCTATTATGGATCCAGAGCGATCATGATCCCTCCCTTCATCTCAATCGCAATTCTCACGCTTCGCTCCAAGGACCCTTCAACCATCTTCGGTGCAGACATAAAAAGCGCCCAAGATTTCGATGCCTCCAAAGAAACTGACCCTTCCTTTGCAACTACCAAAGCAATGGGCACCATCCCAACAATCTTGAAATGGATCTGGAGAGTCATGAAAGGAGAGATTGCCTCAATACACCTCTCAATCGGCACAGAAGACATGGATGCAGAAAACTACTCTGCAACACGCCATTCTTCCTGCATTGCACCCACCGCTCCACCGGCAAACCCCTTTCCTCCTCTTGGTCGCGAACACCCTTTCATTGTTGATCTTATCACCCGTCAAACTGCAAATGCCGAGCAAAACATGGTCATCCAACAGGAACACCTCGAGCTGGCAAAAAGAGCCGACTTGGACAAGACTGACAAGTCCAAGAAGTTCAACTCCTCAATCATAAACTTCCTACGAAACGCTGCATGCAGTGCGGATGATGAAGTAGCCCCCGAGATGGCCGCGGGAGCCAAACGCATCTTTGCTTGCGCATGTCCAGGGTCGGCTGATATTGATTACCGCCTTCAATTCACGACCCTCGGAATCCACGACGCCGGATACTCAAAGGGCCTAATTACGGCGCTATACAACGGACATTTCCTCTGGGGTACTGATGGCGTCCCCTGCAAATTTTCCCTGTTTAAGCATTATGAGCTTGACCCCTTAGCAGACGAGGATTCAAGAAGCATCATAACTATCATGATATCACAAGAAAATAATTCTGCTCGTAGAGTTATCAACAAGTAATCTTACGCCCTACACCGACTTCAACAACTAACACTCATACTAACTACTTCAAAAACAATATCAAAATCTTGATACACCATAACAACCATGGCAAAATCCACCGACAAAACGAACAGCCAACCGATCAAGCGCAACGCCAGGATTCCCCCTCCACAATTGACATGCACCCAGCCTGCTCGGAAGCCATCCTTGGTTGATGCCACCACACAGCCCCTTCTCACAGCTCATTTTCAACCTGGCACCGCCCACACACAACCCCCCGCAGGTGAACCCTCTTCCACGCCCGGCACCGCCACAACGCCGCCCCCCCAAACGCCTCTTTACAGGAAGCCCCCCATGGACACCGACGCCACCTCACCTCCGCGCCACACACCCCGTCTACGCACGACCTTGTCTGCAATTCTAACAGCTGGCGGATCTCCTCAGCGTCAAAAGAGTCCCACGATTTGCCCCCCAGACACAACCCTCAACCTAGCGGCTGCTCAGCCTTCGGCGCTTTCTGCACATGGGGCGATGTCGATTACACTACCCGCGGACTTGGAGCTGGCGACTCACCCTTCACTGCACCACCCCAGCCACTGTCAACTAACTACGAATCGCCCCCCCACATTCACACGTATACAAGCCCCGAACCCTTTGCACAACTCGGAGAGATCGGATCGCAGCGAGGGAGCATCGCTTAAATCCACCGAGACACTCGACACTGAATTTCTTTGGGGTCTCTCATCCGACAATAGCACAGATCACGCCCCACCCGGACTCACTCCAGAAATGGTTCAAATACTCGCCAGGGATACCACCCAGACCCTGGGGCAACAGGAGGAGACTCCAGAAGCGAAGGGAGGACAGCAAGGGTACGGCAGCGTAGGCCGAGATCGCGACCCTCCCGCTGCAGCGCCACTAACGACGATACAGAGGGAATTCACAACACCTCTAACCCAAACAGAAACAAGACTCCCCAGGGGACGACCTCCTAAAAGCCGCTCTGCGACCCGAACAAAATGGCCACAGATCCCAGATTTAGAATATGCCTCCCCGAACCCGACTGGGGTCCTTTGCAGTTCCAACGGTACATCCCCATCGACAAACACAACCAAGTTCGCTCTAGGGGTTAATCTGCAGAAGATTACCACGGCCACTAGCCGCCTGAAGAAAAAGACAGAAGCCCCAACACGTCCCATGTGGGATAACCAGACCTTCCTCACCTTTCAAATTGTACTGGACTCATCGTCTCATCGTGCGGATCACCTCGAGAGAAGATCCTGGATCGGATGTTTACAGCTCTGCAGTGTATACAGGACGACGACGACACAGCATGTTTAGGCGACCTATACCACGGGGACCGACCCCCCCTGCGCGCCCGCAACGACGCCCCGATTCGTTACAAGGACCTCCGCCATTTCATTGGTTTTGACGGCGAGAACTGGTAATTCCGGCCGATCCCCAGACGCGACGATACCGGGGTACCATATCACTCCTCAGCCACGAGACGGCCAACGACCTTTTTGAAATCAACCAGGTGGACATGGATGACTACCTCCAACTACGAATCAAGGATCTCCAGGTCCTACACACCATCAACACGCTGATGCTTGTGCTGGCCCCGAACGACATCTTTCCCCCGGCTGCTGCGGAAGCGCTCCGAAAAACACTCAAACACTGCAAGACCCTGATGAGCCTAGCCAAACAGAAGCGGCCCTTCTCACACCCAGATTTCAATATGACTTGGCGGGATACGGCTTTCCTGGATATCATTGCACATCGGCGATACCCCAAGAATGCTGGTAACTTTAGCAGCGAGAAGAGCGGCAAGAAGGAAAAGAAAGAGTACAGGCTAGTTCTGCGAGTAAAATGGTAATCCATTTTGAGTTTGAACTCCGCCACTATTGGCAAATGGATGTTGCTCTGGCCTTCTGCAAGGAACGGCTCGTACTTCAACGCGTCTTTGGCGAGTGGGCACAGTTGATCATTCCCCCGGCCCGGGACGCCAGCAAGGACATCATCAGTCAGTACCGCAAGCTTCTTCAATTGCACGCTCGCCTCACCCAAGTATATCCGGCAATGCTTGCCCCAGGGATCACCACTACTAACATCAAGACGAGCGTCGATATAGAGGGCGTATAAAAGATGCACATCACATTGGCGGATGTCATACGCCACGTCGAAGCAACGGAGGATGATGGGACGCGCCGACGGGCCGTACAGTGCTGTTTCGTCACGTCGAACGGGGATCACCACATTTGTTACTTCCACCATTGGGGGGCGAGCAAGCGCAAGGCCAAGGAATTCGCCTATAGCTCAGCTGCACATATCTACCACCAGTGCATTTGATGGGGTTGGCCTAAATACGATGTCCGCCACCTCATTGAAAACAGTTTCGACCCACCGGCGGCTCGCTCCGCGCAACGTTCTAAATGGGACCGCAAGAATCACCGGATGATTGCAGAACGCTTGGACAACAAAAGGTCAGACTACGCGGCAGAGACAGGCGCCTTTTGGGATGTACAGACAACGACATCGAAGGTGGGACTTCTACAAAAGGCGGGGAATTGCAACCTTGAGGAATTCGCAACTTTCGAATTCGAGCGCAACAAGGATGACTCCTCTGCATCAACGCAGAACACGGACTTTCAGACAATGGCGGCGTATGACAGCGCAACGGAGGTATCGGACACACCCACGCTTGCAAGCAACGAGAGGAGTATCACTGGAGCCTCCTATGGCGCACGAGGCGTGATGCATGACTCACACGGATACGGCTCCGTCGGATTCAACACTCGCTTGGGCTACCCGGACACAGTGGATGAACGCTCCTCTGGACGGGTCTCAGATGAAGAATCACTTTTTACCGCATTCTTCATGGGGCAGGACGAAGAAATCACGTCGGAGGACTCGGCAGTGATGGAGGTAGAGGAGACGGACTGGCACAAGCCAGGCAACGACGAGTCAGACGATAGATCAGAGACGGACACAATAGCTCGCTCTTCAAAATCCAGACTCGGCAAACGAACATCCCCCCGGGAAAATGACACCATAGCAGAAGATTGGATCGCAATAGGTCACGACAATAGCCCAACGGGTTCTGGAACAGGTGCGGCCGCTGGCTCCGCGGGGGCGGCACCAGAGCTGGGTCTTCCCATTGGGTCCCACACCCAATGGGAGAGACGTTGATCTAACTACACGTGGACGGGGGGAGGACAAAGGGGGGGGGTAACGTCTGGCAGGGATGGAGCCGACAGTCGACGCGCCGGGCGACCCGACATTGTCAACATATGGGTCAATGGGCGACTTATATGACGCAGGGTAATATAAATAATATTCAAACGTTTCACGAGTACATCCGGGATATGATCCACCAGCGGAAGACGAGGATGGAGACCGACGGGGTTCGGCAGGAGGACATATAACGTTGGCAGGAGGAAGACAAGCAGGATGCAGTCAGCACCAGCTTTCGCAACCCCTTTGCATGGGATGAATTACAATCGGGCAAACGTGGCTCAGGAATAACACAGCAAGCCACAGGAACAATGCCACAATCGCTGACCGACGGATGCTTTCAAGGATTATATGTGCAATTAAACAACATCTCAACAACGCAGACCCACGACTTCAAAGGGGCGATACTTCAGGAGCTCATCCGGAGATGGACGTTCACTGTATTGGAATGAACGAAGCCGGCCGGAATTGGGCGAAGGAACGGCCCTCAGCGTCATTGTCGCCGCTACTTCCGGATCTGAATAGGGTATCAAAGTCATATACTGCTCACAACATCCACAAATCAGTTGGACGGTATCAGCCAGGCGGCGTTGGGCTACTAATGCTGGATGAGATACTTCCCTATTCGTCTCAAGGCGACCAAGATTTCCGGGGCCTTGGCAGATGGGCAAGCTGCATCCTCAGGACTTCAGATGGCCACCGCACACAGATGGTTATTGCGTACAACCCTGGTCGTAACACGTCCTCAGGGCCAGCAACGGTCTACCAACAACACATTCGGTATATTTTGAACCATAACTTTCGGACCAACCCCCGGGCTATGATCCGCACCGACTTTTTGGAACAGGTATATCAATGACGCTCGGCCGGAGACCAATTAATCATCATGATGGACGCAAATGAACACATCGATACCGGACCATTATGCTCCCAACTCAGTTTAGACCCCCTCTCACTATGGAATGTCACTCTGAAACTACCCCGCCGTCAACCATCCGGTACTCACTGTGACAGCTCTATCCCAATTGACGGACTATGGGCATCCCCAGAGATAGAGTATACACATGTCAAATGGCTAACAGTGGATGACAGCCCAGGAGATCACATGTTGTGCGTCTTTGAGTTCACCACACATTCCGTCCTGGGGCATAGAGAACTTAAAATCATCTACCCTCCGTGCCGTCAAGTAAACACCTGCCACTCTGGCTGCACAGATCGATACGTCGCTCTGATGGAGGAACAATTCCGATATCACCGCATCAAAGACCGGCTCCTCGCTCTCGAACAGGCAATGGGCACGACATACCCTCCGGATCCTCACCTACAGGGCCCGACAGAGAACTTGGACCGGCAGATCATCCAGATCAACCTCCACTGCGAGAGCTGCTGCAGGAAGGTATACCGCAGACGCTTACCTTACAGCAACATGGTACACCTATGGGACTCAAGCTGCCACGTCTATACAGACCTGTTACATTGGCACCAGGGTCGAATCCGGAACACCAGCACACTCTGCTGCCGTACACGCAGGTGTGGAATCGTCTCCCCGCTGACGATGAAACAGATAGAGGTGGAGCACCGGCCGGGAGTAGCAAGGGCACGTTGATGTCACTTACACACCCCCGCCCCATCACTCCGCAAGGCCATGCTGCACCGGCTCCTGGTAGAGGCGGAGGCAAAGAAGAAACCAGACCGGGCAAGGGCTACAGCGTCCAGGGAACGGCTCTCCAAAACGTGGTATTGCATCAACAAAGCAATGCGGGCATTCAGAGGTCGCAGTATCACTAGGGCCGAGGTGGAGCACCCCGATGGGAAGGTGACCCATACCGAAGAATCCACCGTTGTATCAGCGATTCAGGACGAGACGTTCACATGATTTCAGGGCGCAAATAGCGCACCCATCTGTTCAGGTATGCTCCTCGAGGAACTCGGGTATTTAGCCGACACCAGACTGGGGGCCGACATCCTCCGAGGGGAATGCACCCTGCCTCCTGGCACGGACGGAACCACCACAATTCTCCTTCGGGAGATCAGCCAATTGGGACGGCGATTCCTCCACCGCGAGATCGACGTCAGTATATCAAGGGAGGGCGTCCAAGATACTGGCGCTGAATGAAGGAAAAGACATCCTCATCATTCTCGGGCGTCCACTTTGGGCATTGCAAGGCAATCGCAACTTCGGACACACTGTCGCACATCTACGCGAGGAAACTCAACCTTATATCCCACTGCGGCTGCCCTCCGGAGCGTTGGGGAGTAGGCTTGACGGTGATGCTCGAGAAAGTAGCCGGTGTTGCACTGGTAAACAAACTCCGGGCAATCCTCCTTATGGAGGCGGACTTCAACGTGCACAACCGAATTATCTTCGAAAACCGCATGATCGAGCAGGCACGCAACTCGGGAGTCATTCCTGGAGAACAATTCAGTTCACAGGATAGGACGGCGGAGGACAGCAGCTTTCAAAAAATATTGTTTTATGATATAGCGCGACAAAGTCATACAGACTGTGTCGTAACCTCAAATGATGCAGCTAGCTCTTACAACCGAATAGCACACTTGGTAGCTTCTTTGGCGTTCCGTGCCCTAGGAGTGCCGGTCCCCGCGATTGCATCCATGCTTCTACCCATCCAAACGATGAAATTTCACCTCCGCATGGGCTTCGGCGAGTCAACAACATACATGGGCGGTGACCCATCAACCATAATGCAAGGAATGTGCCAAGGTAAAACAACATCCCTGGCAGAATGGGAAGTGGTGGTCTCCCAGATGATCACTGGTCACTTGAAGGACAGCCACGGTGCCGAACTGCAGAGCCCAATGACGCATCAACCATGGACCATCATGGGAGTCCTTTATGTGGACGACACTGACATTTTCATATTACGGCCGGGAATGGCCGACCAACGGGTTTGGTCGGCGGCACAAGACGCGTTGGATAGCTGGTCAACCAAACTCGTCGCGACGGGCGGGGCCTTGTGACCGGAGAAAACTAGATTCGAACGGGCGGCGGATGGTACTTGGCGATATCACGAAGCCCCAGATGCCTAACTCACCATTCTTGAACCCGGGGGACGCAGGGTCGGGATCAAAACACTTCTTCCCTCACAAAGTCGAAAGACTCTGGGTATCTACACCTGCCCAACCAGGGATCGAACAGGACACCTGGGGCAGATTCGAGAACGGATCGATGCCTGGACGGGTAGGCTGGAAAACGGGCCGGCGAAATGGGCGTGGGTCAGCTACCGCATGCAACTGCGGCCAGGCCTCTGATACGGACTCGGAGTTCTGTCAGCTCCTCTTCATATGTTACGGGATGCTTTGACACACTGAGAATTTCAGATGCTCCCCTACCTTGGGGTAAATCGACATATACGGCGGGAACGGCGACAGCTACCCCCCGCGTATGGCAGTGTCGGACTACTTTCCCTCCCGATTGAGATGGTGATCTCTCAGCTAAACTCATTCCTTCAGCACTGGGGACGACCAAGCAGTCTGGGACACAGCCTCCGTGTTAGTATGGGATATCTACACATAGAATCCGGCTCCATGGGATGCCCGTTACTCAAACCTTTCGAACCATTGGGGCCATTATGCACACCCAGCTGGCTCCGGTCCCTTTGGGAAAGTATCTTTTACTACAACCTCACCCTACACGTCGATTATAATCCGATATCACTCCCACGGGAAAACGATGCCCTCTTGACTCGCATAGCATTGGCAACGCAAATCACTGACCAGGAATTAATCAGTTTCCAGCGCTGCAGATTAGCAACTCGCTCGATATTCCTCTCCGATATCATGGACGCAGATGGGCAATGGATTGATGTAAGGTACATGCGGCCAACCGAAGACCCTTATCTGGGTGCATCCATGTACATTTTCCCTCCACAACGTCCTACAGAATCCAATTGGGCCCGGTGGCAAGATTTCTGGAAATCGTATGCTCCAAACCTATCCAATCTCCAGCAACCCTTAGGTGTGTGGCTACACGACAGCCACAGAATCTGGATATGGACAGTGACGACCTCCCACTGACACATGTATAACCAATAGATGAACCAGTGGTACGAACGCGGTCGTGATTCTGGGACGCGGACGAGGTCAACAAGTTCACGGTACACAGCGTCCGCCCCACCAGCAACAGACAACAGAACCACGGGTCGATGCACAGCATACTACAACAGCAGCGACAACACCGTCACACTGCGGTTGACGACACTACATCCACCGGAACCTTCCCCAGACAGCATCTGATTTGACTCACGTCTGCGCAGTTGGGTGGAACATGGATGTGGCGGTTGGTACACATGATGGCACCCTTAGACCATGTGGATGGATGCTTCTATGCCGGCACCGCAGTCCTGGTCACAGACGGCTCTTACAACCGTACAACACCCCCCCCCCGTGTTAGCGGGAGTGCATGGCTGATTTATGACAAAGCACAAGGGCACATATTGGTAAGGGGTGGTTTTACAGAAGCCCACCCGTCCGCCAGCTCCTACCGTGCGGAACTACTTGGCCTATTTGCGTTACACAGATTGGCACTTAGCATTAAACAACACTACCACATCCCGGCCCGAGACTTTGGTGTCATCTGCTGCGACAGTCAGAGCGACCTGTCAAAGTCCCAATGGAGCCGACAATGGACTCCTCCAGGAATCGCGCACGCCAACATAATCCGCGGATTTCAGACGATGAACCTAGACTTGCGATCATCTTTCACATACCATCATGTATATGGACATCAGGATGAGGTCTGGGGACGCTTGCTCTCCCTGGAAGAACAGTTCAACTTTTATTGCGATAGGTCTTCCAAGGACCAGGTCGCCCTCGCAAACCTCTTCGATGACGCTCCGACCCCTCTCCTACAGGTGAACACGCTGCGGTGTATGTTCAAGGAGTAAAACAGGTGACGGACATTGGGGACGACTTACGCTGGGAGATGGCCCTATATCACTTCCTTGGGTGGTCAATGGACAGCTTCAACGACATAGACTGGGAGGGCCGGCGACTGGCCTTAGTAACAACCCCCCAGATGTTCCAGATGTGGGCGTGCAAGCAATCGTCGAACTTCTCGGCAACAGGGAGACAAATGCAACGATGGTTTGGTGAGGGAGACACACAATGCCCGAACTGCCTCCGCAACAACGAAAATGCCTCACATTTGTTAGTTTGCTGCAGTCCAGGGCGAACAGCACTTTATTGGGAGATGGTCAACAACATAACCACATGGATGGACATGCACTCAACGGAACCGGTATTGGCCTACTTTATCTCCAGATATCTACAGGACCGGGGATTCACATTGTTCCAAAACATCGGAGGTCTGCCGGGATGGCTAGTTCCATTGGCGCAAGCTCAGGATGAGATAGGGTGGCGCCACTTCCTCGAAGGGAAGATCACCAAACAGATTCGCCAAATACAGTCGGTATACCTATCGGAGACGGATACCCTCCTTACAACCAAGACTTGGATCAAGCAATTTGTGACGTCCCTTCTCCAAATAACGCACGGACAGTGGCTGTACAGCAACTTGTCCTTGCACCATGGCACCAACGGACTATGGGCCGTACATGATCGCGAGGCTCTCTTGGCCGAGGCAGAGCGTCTAGCGGAGCTCGATCCAGCTCCAATCCCAGCCAGCCAGTCATTTCTGCTGGAGAGAGATTATTCTGCCTTAGCCGACTTAGAAACGGACCAGGTGCATTACTGGGTTTTGGCAGCCAAGGCAGTGGACAGATCCAATGCATACAGCCGGGAAACTCCGGTCATATAGACAACCACTCATCAAACTCCCACATGCCGGCCCGTCCTGCTCCAAACTGGAATGACCCTAAACGACGACGATGTACATAAATGGGAAAAGAACTCGACCCTCACAGGGTGGTGATTCCGGCAAGATGCCGAAGAGGTATGGGTACCTGCCATTCCGACGGCCTTGCTGCACAATGTTGGCAAAACAAAAGTTCCTGCAAAACTGCACCACTTAGATAGGTGATTTTTTTTAAGTTATTATTTTTTTTATTATTATTATACCACAAGAAGGGAAGACATGTACCGAGGATCAAATCAAACTGTCACTCAAACAAGACGTATCCCTAGTCGAATCCATACCGGCCCTCATCAAAAGAATCTTTATCTTCTGGGGAGCCTGTTGCATTTGGTTCGGCCAGGACAGCATTGTCGCCGGCACCATCAAATCTCTCCAAAAAACATCGAGAAGCACAGGGCCAGTGGCTGAGTGGTCTGAGGGTCTGTAAGATGCCAGGGGGTCCCTTGTTCGATTCCCTGTAGATTGATCGATCGATTTTATCTTGCATAAAAATGCACGTGTATCCCCTTGTGCATGTCATGATAACTTTGTGTACCTTTCCTACCTGATGATTACGAACTAAATCCCCGCACTCCTGCTGTCCCTACACAGGTCTCTTACAGTGTCACCATATCTATGGTGTAAGAGATTGCTGGTGTTAGTAGGCACACCAGTGAATCCAGGAATGGGGTTGAAAACCATTCGATCCAATGAGGAACAGGACACCTGGCACCTGACACTGGAGGGTTAGTTACTACGGAGTGGCAAGACAGCTCAAATATCCGGAAGGGCAATGCCTGGGTGGAGGCGCACTGCTGTAGGCGTGTGGCCTGACTGATGAGAGCGGCTGTCGGTGGTGTATCGAAAATACGCTGCTTAAGGTTTCACGGGAATTGAGTTACTGTAGACCACCCTGGACTTGTCACCCAGGGCTGATGAGGTAACTTGTGAACATGCAAGTTCACTAGGGGATCACACCATACATGGTGTGGTCCCCTATATCTCGCCACGCATGCCTACACGAGATGCCGCCATAGAGGCGATGCCGCCGTAAGAGTGATGCCTCCATTGGAGCCATGCTGCCATTAGAGCAATGCCGTCATTAGGGTGATGCCGCTATGGAGCAATGCCGCCTTGGTAGCGATGATCTCACTAACAAGTGCGCACAACACAGATGAATTCAGCAAGGGCAATACACAAATCAAAAGAGATCGGATAAGGAAATAATTTGTTGGACATTTAGTTTTATCATGGAATGAAGCCCTGGTGTTTGAAGGCTGTCAGAGCGACATATGATATAGTCTTCATTACAGATGATCTGGTTCACCTTTTCATGAACCAACCCCTCTGGACCAGTCGAAATCACAATTTATCACTGTTGGAATCGAATTAATTAATTGAGACTTATGGTTGAAGACGAATCTATTGCAAGTTCTGACTTTCCGACATCGCTTTGTAGTTGCTCGTGGCGAAATTGAACTTACTTGATGACCGAATGTTTGAAAAATGTTTGACCAAACTGGATGCATCGACTAGGCTTGAGGATCAGAGGATATTTGTTAGTTTTATCATGGGGAGGCCCTTCAGACCTCCCCGTCTCAGTGGGTGACATCCCCACAAGTGCGATAAGGGTTTCTCGAATTAAATAGCCATCACTGGCTTGCCTAATGTACTATAAAATTTCAGTTTAACTGTCTCCCGCCAGTCGCCATTGGTATACCTGCTCGAGAAAGTCGGTCTGGAACATAGCCCGTGGGTTGGTTTTGAGATTATGTAACATGATGTATCGGATATGTTGTTGGTATACCGTCGCGGGTCCGGAAGAAGTGTTTCGCCCCGGGCTGTAAGCAATGACCATGCGCGTGTGGTGTGCGTCCGTCCCAAGCATGTAGCTTGTCCACTGTCCTAGACCTGTGGGGTCATCGTCGCCGTGCGTTGAGTATGGGAGTATCTCATCCAGCATCAATATCCCTACCCCTCCAGGTTGATAACGCCCGACCGACTCATGGATGTTGTGTGCCACCATCGATCGCATCAGCTGCTGTAAATCTGGGAGGAGGGATGAAAGAGACGCTGAGGATTGCTCCTTTGCCCAGTTCCGTCCGACCTCATTTAATCCGATACAACGCATATCTTAAGTCCGGATCAGCTCCTGTAAGATAGTCCCTTTAAAATCGTGAGTTTTGGATGTTAAAATGTTGTTTAGCTGGACATAAAGCCCTCAAAAGCTCCCCTCTGTGCGCATTTGTGGCATTGTCCCGAACGCCTTCTGGATCTGTTGTTGTTGGCGACGGCCCGATTGCTGCTCATCATGTATGTAGGGGTTGCGAAAGCTGGTATTGGCGACATCCTGTTTGTCCTCCTCCCGCCACAGTTCCACATCCTTGGTCCTAACCCCATTGTGCTCCATATACCCGCGGCGCTGATGAATCATGTCCCGAATATACTCATGAAACTGTTTGTTACTATTTATGTTACCCCTGGACAAAAACGACGCCCACTGCCCTAAATGATGTTGATGTGTAGTGGCGCGTCTCCTCTACCGGGGTCCCCGCTCCCGACATGCCCTAGTCCACCAAGGAATAGATTAACGACTCTCCCAGCGGGTGTGGGGGCCAACGAGAAGACCTGGTACCTCATGGTGCCGCCCCCTCGGAGTAAGTGGATGACATGAGCCATTTTCCACTTAAGTATGTACTCTTTAGTACTTACCTATGTATGTACTTCTTAGTACTTAC
>JALLPF010000152.1:0-15459 GCA_036939455.1 Cyclotella distinguenda | reverse complement strand
CCACTGTGCTATTACTAAGGGACGCCTTCAGTACCAGCAGTTACTCAATTAGTATTTCCAACAATACGATATTATCACACTCATCCGTTCAAAACTGAGGTTCCCCATATCTAAGGACGGAGAATCATTTGAATATACCTTCGCTCAAGTTATCACACAATATCGCATCTCTTTAGATGACGAGCCCCTTCTTTCAGCAGTCATCTCGAAATATTCTGGCAATGCTTCCCCCAACGTCACTCTTTGCATCCTCAATTCAGATGTTAAGTTCATTTCATCATTCATTGAACAAAATAAACTTGAGCTTGTAGCATCGTGCCATTTCCTTGCGCACAAGTCAGTCTTCTTTAACTCCAAAATTGGAACATGGACAGTAATTGAATTGGATGTATTCCTGGACAAAATTGTTGACACTATTAGTTATCTTGGTTCTTTATTTTCAAAAGATGCGACGTTCACAATCATCAAAAATCTGGCAGCTTGTGTAATGGACAATGAGGTCGATTTACCTGGAGAAATACAAGCTATTACTTCTTTTGCTCAAACTGGAATCATTGCAGATCATTTGCAATTTGAGAGTGCCTATAAGCTTGCCAATTTGTCGCGTGTGCTTTCACATTTTATTGATGTTTGCAAACTGCACAAGTTTAATTTCACATCAAATGATCCAGCTTTTGCTAAATTGTGCAATATCATTGAGAGTTTATATGGAGAAGAGGGATCTGAATGGAACATAGAAAAATGCTACAACACAGGTTGTGAAATATTCCAAATATTGGTGCCTGAGAATTCAAACATGCTCGATAAGGTGAAGAGATGTTTTCCAGTGTTAGAACTGTTTCAAGTTTTGCGCGATTGCAGCGGAGTTATTGATCTCGCGAAAGAAGCTCGCTGGTTTGGCGAAGGGGGGCTTCAGAGATTCTACAAAGAGTATGAGAATGTCACAAATGTTCTTGTTAGTAAGGTGAGAGATTCTCTCGACTCATCATCTGTGCCATTTTTTCCTCAATGTATGTCCCTTTCCATTCATCATTGCAGCAATCTTTTGAGATGAGTGTGCTAGACAGGCTAGGCCCTGCCATAAGATGCATATCTGTCTTTGGAGATTCTTTGAAGTACGAAAGTATCACATCAATGATGAAAGTTGTCATGTCTAACAATGACATACATGATATTGGCGCACTACCATTAGTGCAAAAAAATATTTGCAAAGTTCGTGAATGGTTTTTCGAAGGGATGGATGATGTAGCTGCTATTCTAGGGAAATTCGGCTTGATCCAATCATCTGGAGTATTAAGACTGACAACTGATCAAAAAAACAGTTCCTTTCCCGGTCGAAAACTGGCTCTTCAGTATAACATATCAAGCTTATCAGATGAGATTGTTTTAATGAATCAAGACGAACTAAGAGAATTCATCCGTCATCTCGGGTTTGTGCACCATGAAAACCAGCAATCTTCCGAGTCTGCATCCAACTTCATATTCTTAGTCAATGAACTGCTCAAAGTAGCAAAACAGGAGCAAGAAATGCTCTATTTGGGTTTTGAAGATGAGAATATCAAAGCTAAGCTTGAAATCCAAATTGATAACACGACTCCTTCACAAGTGTTGAATCTATTGGAATCCTCAGTTGATAGAAAGAGGAAATGTGACGAATGGCTTGCAAGTTTACGTGATCGTTACAGGTTTTCGCTGCTCTTCTGGCTAGATGAGCTTAAGCATATACACCTTTCTTTGGATTCAACTCATAGTGATCCAGTGAAAAGTATCCTTGCCTCAAGTACGCGGATCAGCCCTGAATTGTGGAAACTCGAGGAATGCGCTGATATCATTCGTCGCCATATCGACAACGAAACATTTCAACAGAATAAAAACTGGCTCGATTATGTGTTTATATTGGTTAACGAGATTGGTAATTTTGCTGAAAACAACCTCGGATGCTTCAAGTCTCCCCTTTCATGTCAAAGAGAGGTCGTTATTCACAAAATCGAATGTAGTGATGACAGAATGCTTACCGCTCCGATACTTTTGTTGCAAGTTATCTACAAAGTAAGCAAGATGCTGGGCTCTGACATTATAATAAATTGTACTAACCAATGTCATGTGTACCACCTTTCCTGTCTTAGAACCGCTGCCCAGCTCCCTTTGAGCTGATTGATGGAACTCAAATCACGCATCCAATCCATATGAAAATTGCTCTGGATCGAGTCATTGCTTTTCCTCACAACATCTTCACAATATTAAATGTGAATGAGCTCTCAGTAAATCTACAAGAAATGATTACTGAATTTATTGCAAATTCGCGGTCATCCAATAATGAGATGCATTTGCACTGCTTGCAATCAAAAGACACCGTATTATATGCATCACCAGGTACAGAGGTCCGTTTGTGGAACAATGAAACTCTGAATACAATACGTCAGAGCAGATGGATTCAATCATCAAGCAGCAAAGGGGAGGGCCATTCAAAGATCATTTTAGTCACAAGTCATTGTGCTGGCTCAGGAAAGACTAGGTGAGGTATAGGTTTGCAAATGATCTTCCTTTGAATATACTCTCGAGATTGTGCCTGATATCTCTCTTTCTACTATGAGAAGGTTTATTAGAGGAAAAATTAAAGAGATTCAACAATCTTGCCCTTTACAACAATCGGCTTGTTTACACATTGATGAGGATTTTAAGTTGTCAGATGTAGTTAAAGCACTGTTATCCAAGTTTGACCACACCGGCAATGGAGATAGAGTGATACATTTTTCAATCTCATGTGATGCACTGGCACCAAACAAAACATTGCCAAATCTTCTCTTATTGTCAGTCAATAACTTCTTCATCAGTTTTCTCATTCTGAAAAATGTTTATGATCCATTATCAGGACAGACATTTCACGCTGGTACTCATAATTGGAAGGTATTTGTTGAGTTGGAAAGCTCAGCGGATTACGATATCAATCTCCATTGGTTACAGTCATTTATTCCTGTACTATTCTATTGCAACCGGGTCGAACAACATCCTCCCACAGAGTTTATTGTGGACAGTGAGGCACGCCGTGTTGCCATTTATCTCAGGGCTTATGATGATGGAACAATCGATAGAAAGTTTGATCCACGACCAATCAGTAAGCGAATTATGTTCGTTCTTGACAAGTCTGGTAGCATGCTTTGTGATTTAGGTGGTCGCACTGCTTTGGATGTTGCGGTGGACTCAATGCTGATGATTTTTCATTCTCATCTTCATCTTATGGACGTAAGTATCTTTATTAATTAAGTACTCATATCCTAATTCGACTCCTCTCTCGAACTCATCCATAAAACCATGTCTCAAACAAAGTTCTGTGGTCTGATAAGGTTCGATCACGAGTGTGAGGTGTTAGTTCCTTTTGAGCAAATAACTTCTGATGACCACAAGAGGATGCTAGGTGACAGATTCAACTCTGCTAGGTATGCACCAGAACACGGTGGCACTGAAATGTTCACAGCACTAGACTATGCTGTTTCATCCGCCTGCACCAATGTGACAAGTGTCGAAGATACTTGGATAATATGCCTAACTGACGGTGCATCCACTGATTCTGACAACTCTCTCCGTCGACGCCTTTTTCACTCACCAGATAATTTATATGTAGTTGTGATTGGAGTTAACCTCAGTCCGAAAATCCATGAGACAATGATTCAGCTTTGCAACAAGTACCAAGAGAGGGAGAATCCTGCCAACAAGGGCTTCTTCTTACCGACATTTGCGAATATTTCTGGAATTGAAGAGGCATTCAAACAAGTTGCATCCCGTATACCGATATCACAGACTTTTGAGCTGGATGGGTGCATGACTGGTATGCTTCCGTAGTCTATTGCAAGCCTGAACATGAAACCATCAAACTGCTCATATTTATTTTGTCTCCCATCCACATCTTTAAGACGATGAATGTCGTAACAAATTGCTGATTTACAAGCCCAAATTCATTGATCCAGACAACAAGCTCCTGTTCTCATTTTGGGTTAATTTTCTTTTCAGAAGAGTGACGGTGTTTGATCAGAACGACGAATTCAACTTTAACGAGACTCATGATTCTTTGGGTAGCAGTCTTATGGAGGTCATGCTTTCAGAGGCAAGCCAAATGCTCCTGAGAGATCAAAATAGAAGTTGGGCTTCGTCAAATCATACCCAACTGATCTACGACTTTTCCATAAAAGAGAGCCCCAAATTTCGACTCATCACAACAAACCCTGATCTCATGGATGGTGATGAGAAGAAAAGACTCAAAGATCTGGATCTTCCTGGTTTCAAAATCCCTACCATCACAGATCTGCGTAAGCGAGAGACTCTTGACAACTATCTATCCCAAGCACTCTCTATTCCATTGAATGAAGGACAATATGGGAGAAAGTATCTGAAATGTGTTGATGACAATAAATTTGTGAGTCTAGCTGCATGATGCCTCTCGTGATTCGACTGGGAAACTTAAGCTGCCCTATCACCTACAGGTCCTTACTCTCGATTTTACCTTGAAACTGCTGAACATCCACGAGCGAGTTTCGTGTGGAGTCCCCTGCGTGATGGAGGGAGAAACAGGTGATTGATTTAAACATTTTTTTATGATGTTTCAGAATTGTCTATCATTATTCTCAACACAAAGATTCCACTCTCAGGAGTATCGAAGACAGCCTTGACTAAGATGTACAGCATATTAATAAATTCAAGTTACACAAGCAATGCAGAATCATCGACATTGCAGGATATTCAACACATGAAGGATGAATTGGTGCGGCAGTATCCAAATGTAAATATCAAGGAATCTGATGGCTGTTTAGTGAAAGAACTTAGTAGTTTTATCAGTGCTTCTCCCAAACATTCAATGGACGATGCTACGAGTGCATGCAACGCCTTGAAGAACTTAATACATGATGCCTGCTTGAGAAGAAGCGAAATATTTTCATCTATAAAGGAAGAAGATGATGATGTTGAAGAACATGCTATGGGTCTCTTAACATCATTTTCGGAGTCAAAGTTGGAACCCATGTTCTTTGACTTCAACATCCACGCAAGCCTGACATCATTAGAAGTAGTTAATAAATTTGTTGAAGTGCGAAGAGTGGCACAGAAACTGGGTGGTATTGGGGTCAAAATAGTTGTCTTCTTCGACGAGATCAACACAGCTTCAATATTATCGCTTCTTAAGGAGTGCATTGTTGATCGAAGTCTTCAGGGTGAGCCTCTTGAGGACAACATTGTTATTATTGCAGCCTGCAACCCTGTTCGACAGATGTTGTCAAAACATTCATCCAGAGAGCTGGATCTCGCTAGAGATTGGGCAAGCGGGCATTACCAGGTTAAACCACTTCCCCGATCGCTTGATATGATTAAGTGGGATTTTGGAGCTTTGAGAAGTGAGCAAGAGAAAGAATTCATATATCAACGACTCCTCATGATAGATGAACAATTACCACAATCTGTCATACAAGGAATGACAGAGGTTGTCTCATCAGCTCACGAATTCATCCGGGAACTTGCCAAGGAAAGTATTCAAAAGTCCAAACTTCTTTGCTCTGGTTCATTAGAGGAGAATGACTCAGTGCAGCGGTCAAGATCGGTCGTATCTCTTCGAGACATTCAGCGGGTGTTTCATCTGTTTCGTTTCTTCTTACATGATTTCAAATTTTTTGTTGATAAAAAAGGAAAAGAGCACCATCGTGAATGCATGCTTCTTGCTGTTAGTGTGGTCTATTATTTGAGACTTGATTGTACAGCAAGAACGAGGTTTTCAGATCAGTTACAAAATCTACCAAGTGAAAGCCGTCAAGCAGTGAACCTGATTGATGTGTTGGAATCGGGAATGAAGACAATTCTAGATAAAACCGAGATTCCTGATGGAGTGTCTTTAACCCGTGGGTTAAAGGAGAACATATTCATGACCATTGTTTGTTCATTGTCAAGAACTCCGCTTATGATTGTGGGTCCACCAGGATGCTCCAAAGTAAGCCTTATTGATTTCCAAATTATAGTTCATCTCATATCACCATAATATGAATTGCTGCTTCCTTTGTGCTTTTTCTAGACGCTTGCTGTGAGTATAGTTACTGATAATGCACATGGTGAGGAGAGCAGAAGCACATTCTACCGTGATATTGCTAGATTGCAAATGTTTCATTATCAATGCAGCAAATCAAGTACTAGTAAAGAGGTCCAATCGGTTTTTGATCGAGCAATCCAAAGACAGGCAACAGTTGATAAGTCTCGACAGCAGTGTCTAGTTTTTATGGATGAAGCTGGTTTACCGGAGGAGGAAAAGGAGAGCTTGAAAGTTTTACATTACTTGCTAGAGGGGCACATGAGCACCAATCCTGATGTTGCATTTGTGTGCATTACAAATCACATTCTGGATGCAGCAAAAAGTAACCGGTGTGTGTGTCTTTTGCGCCCAGAACCAGATGAGGAAGAGTTAATGTCTATCGCCAATGGAATTCTTGATCACAAACTCATTTCTTTTGACGGGAAGGTTATGGATTTAGAGGACTTCTCAAGAACTCTATGCACAACTTACATTTCATTAATTCAAGACGAATCAGAATTCGGATGGTTTGGGACTTTTTTTGGACTGCGAGATTTCATTCATATGTTCAAATATCTGAAACGCCATGGGAGGCTTGATGATCAAATGCTATGCATCTCAATGTCAATTGCAGTGGCAAGTATGGAGAGGAACTTTGGAGGGGTCAGCCCTGAGCGTTTCTACAAGTTATGTGTCCTCTTCTTATCTAGATTTCCTTGTGCAACTGATTTAAAAAAAGATCTGAGAGATTTTCTTCGACCTCCGATAGAAGTAGTCCAGGACTCGCTTTCACTGGAAGACACATCAGCAAACATTGCAAGGTATAATCTTCCAAGGTACAAAATGATAATTGACCACTCTGAAGATGACTCTATTATCAGATTGCTTCAACTGGCTGGAATTGTGAACGAAAAGCATTCATTTTACAGGCTCTCAGGGATGAAGGAAGGATCAGACATGGAGAAACTAAACTTGGTGTCTAAAGTCAAATATGCAGCTCAGGTTGGTGACAAGACAGTGTTCCTCTCACAAGCTTCAGACGTGTCTGAGTGCTTTTATGATTTGTTCAACCAGCATTTCTCTGAGATTTCAAAAGAAGATGGACGCAGATCTTACTTCGCTAATATTGCAATTGGTGGAATTTCTCGTCCATGTCTCATTCATCCTTCTTTTCAATGTGTGATTCATGTCCGTGCATCAGAACTGGATGAAGTTCCAGCACCCTTCCTTAACCGGTTTGAGAAATTTTCACTTGATTTGGATAATGTGTTTGAATGGCTTGTACGAAAATTGCCTAAAGGCTTGAGTGACATTATTACAAAGTCGAAGAACAATGTAGATGATTTAATTGACTGCATTGGTGATAGAAGTCTATGGAGTCCATCACCCACTCAAACTGTTACAAGCATTTACGTCAGTATTCTTGGATTGTACTTCAACTCTGAATCAGTAAAATTGAGCAAGATAGAACCGAGAGAGGCAAGTTACGAAGGCACTGGCACACCAATATGTGATTCCACGTTCCTATTGTTTGTTCGAAGGACCCTGGGAAGTGTTTTCAGCATTAATTTGTCTTCAAATGACATTAGCAGTGCTGCTGAGATGTTATTATCTGATCTAGAAGGAGTTGAGGCAATGGACTTGAATAAGGTGTTAAAACTTGGCAACACTTTAGAAGCTGACAGACTTACGAAAGCATTTGATGCAATGCACCTCGGAAGGAATGACACTCCTCTTTTCCGAAGTTTGAATATAATTGTTGAGGCTGTTATAACAAGGCATGCAGTCAGCATATTGACGCAACTTGCCCTGCCAGAATCTCTTTTCCTTTCTCGGTAAGATGATTTTATAAAAATAATGCGTGTTTCTTTTATCCGTGTGAACGGCAATAAAAAAATTCTAACTCATGTTCCCCATTTTGAACTTAAGTCACGTTCTACCAGACCAAATCGTACAAACCTACTTTGGAGCTCAAGAGCATTTCAACATCAAGTCCCTCTTGCAATCAAAGGATATATCCCAGCTTAGCCTGGTGTTTGTCCGTAGTGACTTTTGCGCACACTCACTGCCATTGTGGAGGGGCAACAAAGGCAAGAGTCAGGTGTCTCAATCCAAGATAGAGAATATGATCTATGATGATCCATCGTTGATCGAAATTCATCATATGGACATGATAAAGAGCGAGTCCATAATGCGAGCCACCATTGATGCTTGGGCGAGCAACCCTACAACTCATTTTTTCTTACTGGTTGTTGATTCAAAAACTCAGACGTCACCTAGTGTCACAAACTTCATTCGCTCTCATGTTGAAGGATTGACTCTGCCACCAGAAAAACGGTTTCTATTAATACTGTATTCTCCCTTATCCGACCTCCCAAAATATCCAGCTCTATGTTTAGGTCATTGGCAATGCATATATCTAGATGGAATTGGACATAATGATGTTGCTATCGATTTTTACAACATTATTCAGATGGCATGTGGATTCAAGGACGTATTATGTTCGGTATCAGGATCTAGTCTTAATCCTTTGCTACCAAAAGCAATGCAGTATGTTGCTAGCCAAGTTGAGTTTTATCCAACATCTCCATGTTCAATGTCAATCAACGGAGATATGAACTATCTGGAACGTCTTGTACGGATCGAGAATTTAATGAAATGTGAAATTCTGGGGCAACGTTTGGACTCCCTACTTTTGACGAAATTCTCAAATTTGTGGAGCTCTAATGATGTTTATACTATTGTCCAACGGTCATCATCTGGCCTGATGTCTGGTTTGACCCACCTATCATTCAGTTCATCCGTGAGAGGAACTTTCCAAAACGCTTTCAACAAGTTTCTCGCTAATGCATTTGTTGAAATGAATGTGTGGCTGAATTTGGATTCACTACTGCAAGTAGAGAACGACTCCGCAGCTGCAGAAATATATTTGCTTGTCTTGTCAAAGCTTCCAACTACTCCCCTGAAAGAGCTTCTCTTACACAAAGAATTCAGACGTCAATTGACGCCGCTCCCAGAAGAGTTATTGAGAACAAAAAAGTCATTTGATTTATTTCCATTTTATTCTCAAATATCATCTTTTATCGACATGATCATTGACAAAGCTTTTTCTGATTTCCTCGAAAATATATCGATGGAACATGACATTAGGCGTGGTACGGCTAAAAGCTACATCAGTCTTTTGCATAGATTAGACGCAATATTTGATGAAATAGGTGATTGTCTTGGTACAGATACTACTCACAACAATAATTCTATGTCAAGTGTTGTGCGATTGGTGGTATCTGCAGTGAAGAAATCACCACAACTTTTTGAGAAGTATGTGAAGCAAATGGTTGAGTGGAGATATGGATGCCATGATCATGTGCTGGTGATGAAATGGATTCTCAAGCAACTTGATGATCAAGCTTTTGCAGATTACCATCATGACATGCTGCTCGTTCACATTTTTTGCCGAAAAAAAGAAATGGACATCATTAGGATGGGGTCGTGGCAGTTTAAAGGGCCAGAAGCTCCTCCTGATTCAGAATTCTTTAATGCTGAAGAAGGAGATTATATATTGGCTGTTCTGGACAATTTGTTGTCTGTCTCAGCAGAGAACAAGGTCATTAACACAACATTAATCGAGGCTTCTGCTACATTCATCAAATCAATCCCAAGTTTGTTGGAAAAGAATAGGATTTCCAGTGAAGAAATTGCTACAAAGCTTCGACTCTTGGCCTTTCTGAATATTATTGGAAACACCAAGGCACCCTCGACAAAGATAGTTCGAATTGTTGAGCTTGTTTTAGATCACAGTATTGTTGATGATGAGTGTGCAAAACAAAATCCAAGCCGGATTGATGTGTCAGCATCATCACAACAGTACTTTCATGAAATACTAGAATCATGTAGAGATGATGACAATACTTGCTGGATAGATGATGCGCAAGGCATGCTGCTTCGATTATTTTTCACGCCTTGGTGGCTCCAAATCATGACACTTGATGTAACATCCATGGACATTAGCTTCCTCCTACAAGTCATTAAAAATGGATCGGTTTTTAACCGTCCAGTGGTGACTGTTTGTCTGAGGAATATGTTTCTTAATGGTCCGTCTGCAAATGTCAAGAAAGATGAATTTCAGCTCCCGTCTCAGTGTTTCTCCACCCACATTGCTCGGCTAGTTGGCCAGCATATACACACCTTAACTCAGGAGTACTCTGGCGAACTCGAGTGTGCTCATTACATCCCCCACTGGCTACAGAGTTCTGCCTCAACTCCCTATGACTGCATAGGGACAGCCGATGGAATACTATCACGGTATTTCAGAAACTTCCAGCAATGCTTTGAGTGTCCTCTTGCTAATGTTGTATACAACATCTTCCTGGGCTTCATCTCTGATCAAGTATCAAATAGCTCTGTCAATTCGGAGCAATTACTTGCCGTCTTCTTGGATTCAATAAGGCGCGAAAGTCAATCCACTGAGTGTACGGAGATGGAAGAAGAGCAGTACCAATCTGGCCAAAATATGTCATTTGCTTCCTCAAGTCTCAGAGTTTTAGAAAATGATGCACTCTTAGTTTGCCTTGTGTGCAAGATTGCACAGGAATTAGCTACATCAGCCACATCTCCTTCTCTCCATGGAATTTATCACTCTGAGTTGACTGCTGACATACTTTCCTTTCTCATTGGGAAATTGGATAAATGGTCAAGCCTATTTTTTTCGACAATTCAGAGGCTGAGTGGTGATGCTCACCTCATTTCAATGCTATCACAGGGCGGAGTTCTACACGAATTTGAGTGGTGCAAGCCATGGATGTGCTCCTTGGAAGTGGGAATAGAGGCTAAGCTCAGTCTAGCCGAGAAATCTTTAAAGGAGGCTGAAGCTGATGAGGCAATCAAATCGAAAGACTTCCGACGTTGTCCCAAATGTGACCAGATGTTTGGAATCGATCAGAATAATTGTGGTCAATTCACGTGTGGTCAAGATGCTCATGGGGTCAATGGGCAACCTGCCGTGGGGGGCCGGGCAGTCAAAGGAGGCTACGGATGTGGCTCTGTGTTTAATGTTGGTCTTTCATTACCGTACACTATTGACGAAGCAAAATTACAATCACTACGTGCCAATGTGCAATCATGCCGACAGGCTTTTCAACAATATAATCACAGTGCACAGCTCTGGGAAGGTGCACGAAACTTACCAATTCCAGAGATGTCATTTCAACTTAGCGGTCAAAATTTTGGCCTATTTCCATGTGCTAAACTGATTGATCATTTATCCGATGGAAGTGATAATCCAACCATTCGAATTCTTGCCAATGTCACCAACCTCAAGGTCAGCATTGAGCATGTTTCCTACCTCCCAGATATGATAGAATACTATCTGTTTCTACACAGAATGCTTCGGCATGTGGTGACACATCAAGGAGCCACGAACGTGAAGTTGTCAAGTTTAATGGAGGAACGCCTGCTTAAAAAGAGATTTGAAGCAGTCAATGTTTCGCATCTTATAAGGTTATGGAAGAAAGTCACTGAAGGTGTCAATTCTTATCTCACTGCTAATAAAGGTCAAGTGAGATGGGAGTGTGAACATGTTGATGTTCCTTTCGCCAATCTTGAGGATGCATCTCTTATTTCAGTTTTGAGCGAGAATAGTCACCCATCCGACGGACATGACTACTTATTCCTCATCATTAATGACATCATACTGAGATACAATAATTTCATCTGTTCATGTGGGATCACCCTTTTTCCAGAAAATGAGGAAGAGATACATCCAAGAATGTTACTCCGAGGAAGCAAGGCAAGCATTGTCATCAATTCTGCACTCCCGTTTGCAACATCCGTTGCCAGCGATTTGATTGAGAGCTTCTGGGACCATGATGACAAAACATTTAGAGTAGATGACCTTGAAAAAACTTTACGACAAGAATTAGAGTTGTTAAGCTCATTGCTACCAATCAAGAACCCTTTGACATTCCTAAGAGAACAGTTTGTGTTTAGAGAGGTCAATGAAGACAAGTCAGATTCTAGCCAATCATCTGTAGCCTGTTTTGGTTGTATTGACGAACTAGTGTTTACACATAGCCAGGACTTAGAACTGTATCAAGCGGTCAACAAGAAGCAAAGGAAATTGGATTGACAATGGGCACTGCTTGTTCTCTCATCCTGCAACCAATGCTTGCCAAATTTCAATCATTTTCACACGAACATTGGGTGAGACTTCTGGAAGGAATGAGAAATGTTCTCCAAGCTATGATTGAAAGCAGGTTCATGGAAACACCAGGAAACTTTGGTCAATTCATCGATAGACTTGGGGGTACCAGCTTCTTCTCCAAAGTGGGTTTCCCCGAGTTTGATACTACACAGCTAAACTTCATCTGTTCTTTAGAAAAGACCGACATTTTGGAATTTATTATGATTTGTGGTAATCATTTGTCATCCGAAGGCTATAGATTTGCTGGACTCCCATCCAGATTGACGGATCCTATGTCAATTAACACGAAGAATGACATCAAAAACACGATAACATCACTTTTGCACTCTGCTTGTCATGATTCCATTCGGAATGAGATAGATGACTTCAGCAGGAATGTTTTATCCTTCTACGAGAATTTGATTGTAGCGGCATCGGAGGTATCAAATGAAGATTTAAAGATGTTCCTGACAAATAATAATTTCTGTGACGAGACTGACCGAATTTTCACCTCTCTTCCAAGTGGTATTACATTAAGAAATTACATTGACCTTCAAAAGACCTTGCACCAGCTGAAGTTAGAAATGTTGAGATCAAGCGAATTGTATGGTTTTGCCTCAAATGATATTGATAAAAAGGTAACTGCTGCAAAATGGACGTGGTTAAGGCACACTAGGACTGATTATGAAGAGAGTTCATTAGAAGGTCATTTCATCACGTCAGTTGAAGACCTCTGGTTTGAAGAGGCAATATTAAAAATATTAGACAATCAGAGAAATGGGGATTCAAAAGTCGATCACAGCGCTGACAAAATCGGTACTGGTCCAGAAGAGCATCGATCCATTGTTATGATCCAGCGCTGGGCAAGGTCACAAATCCTGACTGGATGCTTGGAAACATTATCATCACCATTGTCCACAGAAGGTGTCAATAGCCTTGAGTTAACCAAGTCTCGTGATGCATTGGCACTTCTCCGGAATTGGTTAGCTGCTTGGATCTCGTCGTTATGTTCAAGATTTAGAATTGATAGTTGGTTTATCGCTTCTTCAGCTCTCGCTGTTGTTTCACTTTTAGTCAGGTTTGCTTGGATCAAACATGAATATAAAGCATCATGCTCTGCAACAATGACCATAGTAGTGCCAATGGTAGATGAAAGTGATAATACTCAGGCCCCACTGGAATGTCAGAGGGAGATTGGCGATGACACGAGTGTGAAGATCAGTGTTCCTAAGCGAATCGTTGCTGACCAGATGACTGCTTTCGGACTGGGTATCAGAAATGCTGGGAATGAATGTTTCATGAACGGAGCTCTGCAACTATTATTCAGTGCACCTCGATTTATTAGTGATCTGAAAAACGCTTACGTATTCGTGTCGGGCATGAACTCGCTGCCACTGACGTGGGCACTGTTGGGGGTGGCAACATCGGCGAGAGTGATAGACGGATCAGCATTGAATTCCACGCCACCCAGCGTAAAGCAGTTGAGAAAGCAAGTTGATGCTATTACACCAAGGTTTGACAGGAGCAATCAACATGATGCGCATGAGTTTCTTTCCCACCTGATCGATTTGTTGCATGATGAGTTGAACAAGTCATGGTCCGCTGATGACGTAGAGCATATGAACGCTCCAGCACAGACAATTCTTCCCACGGATGACTTTTTTCGGTTGAATGTACAGGTCTGCCTTACCTGCAACCAATGTGGCTACTCCAGGTACGAAGTCTAACATTTACTTTGATAATGTTTCCAAATCATAATATTGTTCTTTCTGACTGTGTATCAAACCTTGCTAATTAATGCGGACCCTCACAACAATAGATCCAAGGAAGAAAGTTACCGTCATCTGTCTCTTGACATGGGAATCAAAAAGGATGAACCCAGATCTATGAAGGTTTTTTTGAATCGTTTTTTCACACCCAAAACAGTTGATGTTCGTTGCGAAAAGTGTGAAGATGGCTCCACTGGAACCCAGACATTCGAAATAACCAGATTGTAAGTTAGACTGTCAATGGGTTTCATGAATGCTGGCAGTTTACTCTGATATCAACTGATGATTTACTGCCAAATGACTAATTACAGACCAAAGGCACTTATTCTTCATTTGAAAAGATTTGACGTTGATCATGACGCTGCATATACCACCAAGCCTCACATTGCCAGCCAAGAGGATCACGTATATCCCAAGACCCAGAAGAATAAGGAGAGTCACACTATCATCATTTCAAAATTAGAATTTCCCAATCTCATAATTCGTGCTTAAATTTTCCACAGGCTAGAGTTATTATAGAAGAGACCCTGTCAGTTGACCACCTTGTCAGCGCAGACCATTCAAAAATCCACAAATCACAGTATCAGCTTTCTGGCGTGATCCATCATTTAGGATACACAGCAACCTCTGGACATTACACTTGCTGCTCGAAAAGGAGTGTGGGCGATGACGAACGATGGTTCCTTTATAACGATGAATCATGTGTTGAGAAAAGTTTCGATTATGTTGTCAACAGTGATCAAAATCAAGAGAACTGTTATGTCACAATGTATTTGTTGGCTTGATCATGAATAAAAAATAATTCAACACTTTGTAATTTGTATTGTTTGCAGAACCACCATGGCATGGATGACGTACTGGTGAGTGATAAGGACCGGAGGATGCATTGCATGCCAGTGTCACGCGCATCTAGGATTTGATTTCCCGGCGGTTGCATGAGAAACACCCCATCCTTGACATGCATCCATCCTAGGTGATCGTTTTCGATGGAAAACGTCTTTGCTGCCTCGTCAGTGTCCCGCTCCGTGAACTATGAAATGACGCGGTAGACCGATACAATCAAGTGTTTAGATCGATAACTGCCTAGGTAGTAATCGTACAAAACAATTCTATAAATTACAAACCATTCCTCCAACTTCCATACCTCCTCCCCCAAGTTCCTCACAAAATACCCTGAATCGCAACTTTCCTTGACGTGCATCCATCCTAGGTGGCAGTTTTCTACGGAAAACGTCTTTGCTGCCTCATCAGTGTTCCGCTCCGTGAACTATAAAATGACGCTGTAGACCGATACAATCAAGTCCTGTAATCTGTGTTATGCCCACAAACTCGTATTTACGGGAATGGTGTCAGTACTCGTTGTAGTCTACATCATTTAGGAAAGTAGCGAGGATACTCGCTACCTGACAGATCAGTGACGTCGTCCTTGACTCAAAAACCTAACTCTTATAATTTATTAATATTTCCAC
>JALLPF010000151.1:0-15444 GCA_036939455.1 Cyclotella distinguenda | reverse complement strand
GTGTGGGTCCTCAAAAGTAAGAGCACCCAAATAAGGGTATTTTCCAGTTTTCCCCTTTTTATTTTCCAATCAACTTCACTTCGACTTAAGTTTTGTACAATACCAAACTCGAACCCCTACGATGCCATCCGATCCACCGACAGAATATCTACGAAGTAATCGCTCGATATTAAATAACGACCCTCCTCCGCGATGCGACAGGGTTCCCACTGCTTCGTCAATCCTCCGTAAATCTCGCCCCTACACCGAAACCAATCCAAGATTCGCCCAAGAGAATCCCCTCCCCTCACAGAATACCACTGCGCATCACGACCGTCTCCTCGTCTGGATGACTCGAGCCCAGCATTTCGTCTCCGTCATCTTCGAAGGAGTCTGCAGTTATCCCACCCCTAAACGCCACCAATCCACCGTCATTCTCTCCGCCCTGATCCTCTTCGCAGCCATCCCCTGCTTCCTCCTTCAATCCAACGTACTCCTCCCTTCTGACTCTGACTCACACATCGAAACAGAGCGCAAACTCGAACGAATCCACACCATCATCGAGCCTCAATTTCACGACGATTTCGACCAACGTCGCGCTGCCGACACAAATGGAACCACCTTTGACGAACCCGCCCACGCTCGTATGTGTCGAATCCTCCTCCCCCGTCTCGATGCATTGCAAGCGGGAACCACCTCCTTCGAACGGGTCGTCGTAACCGAGAGCGAATACGTCTGTCGAGATCCGGACACACCGCACACCGCTTTGATGCACATGATGGCTGCTCAATTCCTATCTTCGGCGGCAGAGAGGATGGGGTTGAATGTGGAGTATACCCATAGATGTGCTCGATGGGAAAGGTTCTGCAGTGGGAACATGACGACGATACAGTTTCAGCTGCCGGATCCTATCACCACATCATCCTTCGACGTTGAGAGTTGTGGGGATATGCCTTCGACGGTGAGGGTGGCCTGTGGTAACTCATTGGAGACACCGAATAATCCAAACGCGATTCTATTTCCCAATTCCTCTTCGGAGGAGCCGTATGAAACTTGCGGCGACGACGCCCCTTGTCCCTTTCTTCAAGTCATACCATGGATACGCGACAATCTTCGCACCGTCGCCATGCAATGGCTCACCACGGTCGAAACCCGGGCACTCACATTTTGGCTTCGCAATGCTGCCGAATTCAGCCATCGCGAAAAAGACGACATGGAAGTCTCCGTGGTTTCCATCGCATGCTCCAACGACGATTGCACCATGGCCTCGACCGCGTGTACCTGCAACTTCTCTCCGCTTCCCAATTGGGTCTACGCGATGCACATTCCACGAAGTTCAACCAACGTCGCCATTGTCGTCAGTCCGACCTGCGCCAAGTTTGGAGAGGGATGTACCCTCCACGCTCAGGAGCTGTTTCATTTCCTCCAGAATCTCCATCCCCGTGCCGACGTTACCTTCAATGTCATCACCTCCACAAGCTCATGGTACATGAGAATGATCACGGCAGATCACCTCGTCTGTCCTCCGGGAAACGGATGCCTCCTCCCGGCCCTCGCGAGGGACGCCTACACCTACATCTACGAGATCACGAGCCCCACGATCAAGACATGGCTCACCTGCCTTCCCGACGACCATCTCTCGAGATTGACCCTACCGGTCTTTCCTCCCCAATTTGCCGACGGAGATTGTCGTCACCTTCGCGCCCGGATAGGATCGTGGTCTGCTGATCTTTCCCTTGCGCCCTCCCTTCAATACTCGACCGCTGTGGAAGGATACCTCGGATGTGCCGATGCCAACTTTGGGGCCACTGCGGAAGAACCGCACAGGCTCCCCACGACCTACCGATGGGATGAGTCCGTATGGCCGACCTGTCCCGTGACCGTTCTGACCAAGGACCAATTGTGCGGTGCGATGGACCGGTTGGGATTGACCCGCATTCTCTTCGTGGGGGATCACACCACCATGACCCAGGCCATCAGTCTGGCGAGTATTCTGGGGCAGGGGTCCGATATCAGCCTTGATCCCGACGTCGTTCCAAACTTTTCCAAGACGATTTCCTGCTCCGGAACCGCCGCGACGTCGTTCGAACTGACGTTCATAAGGAATGATCGTCTCGAAGAGTCCGACGTTGCCCCGAGTCCCGGAAATCCCAATTGTGGTGCGACGAATCAACGGTATTGTCATCCTTGGTCGTCCGATTTTGCGCAGTATGCGGGGAAGCAACTTCTCATTATGAATACGGGGTATCACTGGGCGGAGGATTGGCAAGGGTACATTACGAATTTCCAAAATGTCGTAGGAAGGTTTGAGGAAATTGCGGCTGAATTTGCACTCAGGGTAGGTTTTATAACTTGCTCAGCGTTAGTGTTCGTTATTACCGCATCCTCCAACAGATGTTTACTCCATTTTCCAGTCCAACGATGTCATCATGTTCCGTACCTCCGTCCCAGGCCACAAGGAATGCCACCTCCATAACGAAGTTTACCTCAATTACCAAGAGTACTGCCCCCGCATTGTCAATGGAGCCTTTTGGCATTGGTGGGGTGAACTACCGCCCTACAACGACTATGCCATTCGAATAATCAACGAATGGAACCTTTTGAATACCGTCAAGAGTGGACCTGACATTGAATTGTTGGATCCGTGGTTCATGACGATTTTACGACCGGATGGTCATTTGTCGGGGTCGGATGCGGGTCCCAGTTGTACCTTGGAGACGGACGAGTGTATGTTGTACTCTTTGCCCGGTCCTGTGGATTGGTGGAATCATTTGCTTTTCATGCAGTTGAAAGATATTGCGACGCACAGGGAGATGGACAGTGCTATGGTGGCTTCGAGATGATTTGCATTTTGCATGATTCCATCCCGTTTAATAATGCTCTAGTGTTACCGTGAGTTATACTCGTGTATTCTTGGTGTAGTTATTCGAATCCACAATACCCTTAAATAATGATTTCATTGCTACATCTCGAAAGTAAAACGCATTTCAAGAATTGCACAGTGTTGCTGCATTTGACATGGCTCTTTCCAGTAGTTCCACCGCACACTTTCCCGAGATGTTCGCAAGAGTTGCCAGTGACATTTTGGTTGACAGATGAGAACTCTCATTATTATTTACGAGCTTTGGCAGAATTGAGGGTTCTGACGAATCATAAAAGAGCATCGAAGCAACATACCACTCTTAGAAAATGCGAGGAAATTTGATACAAATCGTCAAGAGCAGACTCTCGGGGATATCCGGTTGTCGAGGAACTAGACGTGATGGGCATGGGCATGATAGACAAAAGGATATACAAGTTAAAGTTGAAGACGACGGTGGAAGCTACGTCACCTGGGTTGGATTTCGAATCCCTACACAACGTCCGTCACCGAAACCACTGAAATAAGGCGGGTTCATGTGCAATCAAATCAGAAGACTCGTCTCGTTGCCTCTAAATTTCGTCATTGCTGTGACTCTATTGATGGTTGTAATGGTCTATCCTAAAAATATGTTTTTGAACTGTATTCTGTGGATTTTTAATTGATAGCAAACATTATTCCCGAACATGAACTACGCTTAGTTGTCTTATCACTTTTGATGATCATGTGCACTAATGTTTGCGGGACGTAAAAAGTAAAAAGACGACACATCAATTTGAAGATGATGACTGTCGACCTCGAACTCAATAAGCAACCGATCGCAGTCGACATTGTGCGTTAGTCAAATGATTACCTCATTTCCGGGCGAAGGATCCATGACAAGGGTATTAAACGTCGATAGTAGATACGTTTTATCATCTCGATCACGACCCCCTCTTCACTTCTGTCCTTCTAAAAGAATCGAGTCATCTGCAGAGAGGGACCCTTGTTCATCCTTTTTATCTCTAAACGTCACCAGGCCAAGGTACAGTCCCACACCGAATAAGGCTGGCGCCTTGATTGATTTCCATAATGAATTTTTGTTTCCCGGTGGAGGATGCAAGGTAGATGATGTAGAACAATGCCGCGAGGCAAGGGGTATGGGCATGGGTGACGTTAGATCAAGAGATGGCGGTCGTATTTTTTGTTTCGTGACGGCTAAACTCGAGACGGTTCTTGTGATGGATGTTTTCCATCTTTTAATCCGCAATAACATCATCATAATGTTTGGTTCAGATCAAAAATTGAAACCCGTTCCTTTCGACTCCGCCGGCAACTTCAGAGGGTACGATACACGATACGTTTATTTTTTACGCGTGTAGGAACGCTCCGCCACAGCCGTACAAAACCGTTCGGCGGTTTGAAAAAGTTTGAATTTACAGCCGAAATACCACTCATAACGTGAGAATTAATCTTCTTTTACTAGCTGTTTCGACAGTGTGCTTAAAATTATTTCAAAAATATCGAATTTTCCCGAACTGCCAAGTTTGTGCCGCCGAATCTGCTGTATCATCGTATATACAGGTATATACGATACACTGTAGTAGAGGGTACAATTCGACATTACTACTGGAAGCACTTTAAAGTATGCTTATAGACCGCACAGTCAATCTCTGGATCGATCCTATCCATCGATTTCTTAGCGGACCGCCGTACTCGATAATAATTTCACCTTAAACATTACCCCTCCAGTGTAGTCGATCAAAACAACAGCAGATTGGGAGCCCCCTTCTGCTTCTTTCGTCTCACCAGCCCTATCGTTTATTGCCCGCCCACCCATGCCCATGACCTTACTAACAAGTGAATCCACGCCCCTCCTTCTCGGAGCCTCCATAGTGGCCATAATTTGTTTTGCATTCTTCTCCAGTCGTTCGAATGGGGAGAATATCAAGAGCAAGCCCAAGGCCGCTTCTTCAGCGTCTCCATCGGCGATGAAAAAGAAGAAATCGAAAAAGAATTCTTCTTCCAAGGGTGCGACGGCCAAGTCCTTGCAGGAGAAAAAGCTTGTAGAGGAGGAGGAGGAAGAAGAGGAGGACATCGTGCCGCCCCAGGACACCAACGGGGGAACCAAGAAGAAAAAGAAAAAGGCTAAGAAAAAGCCCTCCCCACAGGCTCCCCAGCCACTGGTAGATGTCGCCGAAAAAGGTGTCTCATTCCAAGACTTCACACATGATGTCGCTGATGACGAAGATGACGACATTGATCTCTGGCGTATCCAATCGGCATCCACACGCAAGGTGGCCAGTGATGCTGTCAAACGCGCCGCGGCCAACAAGGAGAAGGAGAGGGAGAAGCTGTTGAAGCTGAAGGAGGAGAGAGAAAAAAAAGAAGAGCTTGAGAAACTAGCGGAGGAAGAGATGGAGAAGATAGAGGAGCTGAAGAAACTTGAGAAGGTAGCGGCCGCCAAGGCTGTAGCAGTGGCAGCGGTGCAGAAAGAAAAAACGGAAACGATTACAAATGGTTTCGAAGCTCCCGAAACTACCAACGGAGAGTCTGACGATGCAGCCGCGGGGGAAAAGAAGAAACGTAAACGCAAGAAAAAGAAACCCGTGGACAATGATGACGGTGAACCAAAGGCCTCAGCGCCATCCACTGCACCGGTTACGCAATGGGAGACTGTGCCCATGGTGGAAGAATGGCAGGAGGTGGGTCACAAGAAGGGAAAGCAAAAAGTCAAGAGTGGTACCGATGAGGACCTACCTATCTCGGAGGAGGCACCTGCTGTCGAAGAGGGGGATCTCTCAGCCACCCTCTCAGCCGGTGAGGATTCTCTCATCCTGATTGGGAAGGGAGGATCCACCATTCAAGTCCTCCAGGAGAATAGTGGGGCTAAATTTCACCTCGACCGAGCAACCAATGTCCTCACTATTACCGGCAGCGAAGAGTGTGTTGCAAGGGGTCTGGCCGAGGCGCGTTCCATTCTCGCCGTGGAAGCGGAACGTAAGGCTAACGAAACCACGGAGAAAGTGACCTGGGGTTCGGATGCGATCAAGGCTGTTATTGGTAGGGGAGGAGCGAATATCAAAGCCACCCAGGAGGCAACGGGTGTCAAAATCGATGCTGATGTAGACGCGGGTACATTGGAGATTACTGGGCAGAGGGAAAGGGTTGCTGATGCTTTGACCATGTGTCACAACGCGGCATTCGGAGAGGCACAGGATGTGCTTGAGCTTGGATCGAGGAATGCTGTGAACGTGGTGTATGGTCCAAACTTTACGAAGATTCGGGGCTTGCAGGACGAAACGGGGTGTAAATTGGATATCGCTAGAGGTAGCACCACGTTGAAGTTAAGTGGATCGACGGAGGCAGTGGCCACGGCTTTGGCGAGTGTCAGGGCTTTGCTCGAAGCGAATCGTGGTTTCGAGATGACGATTGAAAATTCCAAAGTCGGTGCTGTTTATGGGAAAGGTGGTGAGACGCTTCGCTCTATTCAGGACAGGGCTGGGGTCCAAGTCGACGTGGTTCGAGGACCGACCCATGCCACCGTGAGTGTCATGGGCACGCAGGAAGCATCTGAACGCGCGCGTCGCATGCTTCAACGTGCCATTGATGGGGATGTGGAGATTGGACCGGGTGAGGTAGCTGAAGAAATCGAGCTGGGCACTGCAACTGCCGCTGTCATTGGGAGGGGTGGATCTAACATCACCGATATGGAAAAACGTCACGGCGTAAAGATCAATGTACGATCGGATGAACAGGTTGCTCGGGTGGTTGGAAAATCCGAAAACGTAGCTGCGGCAAACAAGGATATCCTGGCGATTGCTCAGCCTATCTTGGATGCAGAGAAAGCGCAGAAGAAGGCTGATGAAGCGTTGGTCAACGGCGAATCGGCGTGGCAAGTCGTTCCTGATGATGATGATGCAGAAGGATGGTAGTTTGTCATAAATTCGTTCTTAGCGTTTACTGTTCAGTTATCATTGGGTCTCAGCTTGCTTGTCGCGTCTTGAATAATTTGGGAAATTAACAAACCCGACATCGCACATAACAACATGGTTAAAAGAATTCTTACAATATTATACAAGTATAGTAGTACAGCAAGAGCTTCATTCGGAACAAATTGAATAATGAAGAATGTCCATTCGACCATCGTTTTTTACAATTATTTACCATTCGTAATTATGTACATGGAAACTGGTTCCGGTTCAATTTCTGGACATCGGAGTGTCAATGTTTTGCGCATGTTCTATTCCATGGTCTTGCGTTAAACACGACTTGCAAACGAATTCCTGACGACAACATGGGCACTCGAGGTCATAATTCAACAACTGTTCATCTGTCGGGTCAGCGGGGATACTTTGCTTCTTTGACCTTGTTCGCCCTAGCGAAACGAACCAATTGATGATACATACTTCATGATAGACGTGCGAACAGTCACTGTTAGAGGAGTAACACACTCGCTCGGAAATTTCGTAATCCATGAGACAGATGGAGCAAGAGATTGATACTTCTCTTATCTTGACAGCATCAGGTTGGTGAATCATGTTAATGTTACTATTGCGTCTTCCATTTTCCTGGTTGAAAGTGAACTTCCTGGTTCGACCCTGATTTTTCAAGTTAAGTGTAGGCTCAGTTTCTTGTTCTATTGGTGATTCAGTAGCATGTCCGGGATATGGGATATTGATATGAGTGTAATAGTGCTCAGAATCTGTCAGTTCAATCTTCCCCTTCTCATCATGTTCTGCAGAATCTAAACTGCATTCAATGTCTTCGGGAACACGAGCGTCATTTTCCGTGCACTGGGGTTCATCGCTCGATTTCAATTTGTCGGAGGACGCACGCGATTCATTGAGATTCATCTTGCTTATCGAATCTCTTCGTAGCACATTTTCCCTTTTTATTGTCTGAGGAAAAGATACAGGTAATCAATTGAATTGAGGAAGGAAGTATAATAGGTTATAGCCATTCAAATCTTCGTACTCACGACTGTAAAACGACTTAAATTGCGGAGAAGAGCTATAGACCGTTGACTGTCGATTTCGATCTTCCTAGCGCTTGAAAGACTTTCGTAGTCTTCATCAGTCCTATGGAGTTTTTGAGATTGATATGACGAGAAATGAGAAAAAAATCCTTACAGAAACAACACCACAAGGACCAGATCAGGCTATAAATACTCACTGTGAGGTTGATGTGGGAGGTCTCTCGTCATCTTCGATAATTTCACAACACGGGATCCCTAGAGCATGAAATATTTTGGCTATCGCGCGCCGACCGGGGTAGCATAGAAATATAGCGACGCTGATGCCCCATATGATCAAGACAGCCATTCGTGGATCTAGCCATAAGAGATTGGACATGACGAGTAGTGGTATTGTGGAGATTGTTGTGCTCTCGTTTCGAATCCTGGGGAGATGGTGAGAATCCGAGTATGAGAAGTGGAGACATGATGATGATGATCCGTTACAAGTTTAAACGGTCTTGCTTCCGCGGCGTATTGAGAGAGAGAAAACCGTTTTCGACATCGTTTGCAAGATGCGTGCAACGATGAAAAAAAAAGGAGTTGAGGGAATTCGATATTTTTTGCCTGAAGTGGGAGAGTAAGTAATATTATGAACAAAAACTACTACCATACCGGTATACTTCTTATATATGATAATATTCTGGGCTTGACATGCTTGATCATCATTTCATTATTTCAGGATATGATCCCAAGTCTCTCATTCTCGGCATCATTCCCATCCTTCCCAGGCTTTTTACGAAAACTGTTCGCCACAAAACAACCCCAACCACTTCTGTTCTGACTGTGTTGACTTGGTGGCCTTCCCGACAAGTCAACATTAATATTCGACGCCATATTATGACAGCTTTGTTGGAATTGATGTATCACAGTAGCGTCATCTTCTTCGTCATAACCATTAGTTATTCCACCAGAAGCTCCGCCAACCGGCATGTACTTCGTATCATCTGCACCATTATCTCCCTCCCTCACTCCGAAGAACAGTCTCATTTCTGCTTCTTTCTCTGCTGTGGCCATTACACCAAAGTATTCTTCCTTTATATCATCAGAAGAATTACTCCAAAACTCATGATTCAATCCATGCGTGATTCCCCTCCAAATCTTCCGATTCCTTCTCAATACTTCGAGAGGAACCAAACTACACATCCCAAATGCCACCAATATTGGAACAAGGAATGGATAAGCAACGGTTGCCGGAACATACCACCACCATCCTGTCACCATAATATCATCAATATCAAACATTAGTTGAGTGTGATGTCTGCGCTCAGAGGAATTTGCTGGGTGTACGTACCTGCCATGCCCCAAATACCTGGCATCGGAACCAAAACTGTCAAATTACTTAGAATTCCGCCGGCGACCAGCGCTCCACCAGCCTGACCAACACATGTGATTTGCAAAATGCTCGCACCCTGAAGGGTACACCATTTTCCGGTAACGCACCACATGGCAGCGCACTCCCCGTTAGCAGATAGGGCGTTGTGATCAGGTAAATGATCTGGGTGATCCAACAAATATCGAACCCGTGCCAAAATCAATCCGATTTGATCCTTTTTAAGAGCAGTGCCCACGCTTGCTTTTTGAGACAATATACCCTTTTTGAGTTTGCGACCATACCTAACTTTGTGTACGGGTTTCTTTCTCTTTATACCATCTTCGCCGATGAAGGAGGAGAGCAAATCGGATCTACAGCCTGTGCGATTTCCACGACGATTTTCGGAGCCCAAAGACGACGACTGTGCTGCACTGTGAGCAGCAGATCGTTGAAATTGATAGAACGAAACGACGACGACTTCAACATCGTCATCGTCAGACGATTCGACGTATAAGCTGTCGATGTTGTACGACGGTAGCTCGTGAGACTTCGTCAACGAAGCCTGCGGAGAGTCCCTCTCGCCTTTTCGAGTGACACTGAAAACGACAGCATGCCGTTGATATGCGCGTGGATTGATGCCATACGTCTGCCATACATAAATATGATCACCAGGGCGCAGTTCATTGTCCATCTCCTGGTCCTCTTCCAGCTCAACATTCGCTAGTCGATCATCATTCTGTGATAAATCGCTTCTCGTGTCCTCAACCTCTTCATATGGTAGGTCTTCGTCATTGAGAGGTAATTGAGAGTATACTTCTTGTTGACCGCTCTTGTTAGAATCAGTGCAAGATTTGATTTCGAAGTTTCCACGAGGCCGGAATAAGCCTCCAGGAGAAGAAGTATTTGGCCACGGTCGGATGACATAATCAGTTATATCGTCAGTGGTATCGTCCAACAGATTGCCCCTTTCTTGCGATTCGAGATTGTCATCACCCCATCGAGAGACGAAACCTCGACGGCTGTTGTTGTTGATCTTTCCCTCCTTAAAATTTTTGACAAGTGGCATTTCAAGATCATCTCCGTTTCCATCCATTAGTCTCCGACTCAATCCTCCATCATTCTTTAATGTGTAACTCCACAAATTGCTCTCGGAGAGGCCGATGCCGACGCTATTTGTGGCATCTCGCAAGTGAGGAGTTTCTGGATCCGATGCTCGACGACGCAAATTCCATCCCTCCACATCGATCAAATCATCGGAATCATCATCATCGTCATCATTTGCGCAATGATTATTATTTAGTGAGACACCATCTTTCAAATAATAAGATTCCGTGTTAGCAACATCGTCATCGGTTTCTTTATTTGTCTTGGGAGATTCGACGGGATGTAGAAGCAGGCCGGCGGCATGAACCGAAGCTTCATAGTATCCATTTTCATAATTCTTGATCAAGGACCTCGACATCGGATCATTGGAGGATGCGAACAAAGAGAGGGGGTCGTTCTCTGTCATGGAATCTCAGAATCAAAGGGTTTTTTTAATTATGCGTTCAGCACGCGGTTGACTCGTGGGTTCGGGTCAATCTTTTCGTGATGGAAATTAAGCACTATTTTAATCTTTTTAGATCTATAATATTAAATTAGATTTGATCATAAATAATACTTATAAGTACAATATTAAATTAGATTGGCTAATAATGACATACCTATACTATATGCATGTTCGCTAAAATCGAAAATCGAATTCTTCGCCGAGAAACAAAAACATAAGGATATTGTCGTCACAACCACAACGGTATACGAACAAACTTACTTATACTTACCATACAACGAAGAAACGACAATGAACACCAATCCCTACAACGACATCCCCTCTTCCGACGACGACAACAGCCACGAAGACTCCAACTCCGACGCTGGCAATAGCTCTTCTTCATCGCGCGCGGAGAGGTTGCGCCGCGAACGAACGCAGCGACATAGGCAGAGATTGCAAAGGGTCAAGCAATTTCAACAGGCTAGCGCTCAAAATATTGCTGAACAGCAGGCTCTCAAATCGCAGACTCCGACGCAAAATTCTCATGAAAGAAGTTTGTCGGACTCTTCAACATCTTCTGTTTCTTCGAGTGGGGTATCTGCGGCCAGGCGTCGTTTGCTTCAGGGAGTCCGCCCGTCGGTCGGACACGAAAAGGTTGTTGACTGTGAGGGATCCGATAGCAATGCCGGGGTGAAGTCTCCACAGAAAACTTTAGCCCCTACGAGACAACTTATTCGATCGCAACAAGCACAGGAAAAACAGGCTTCTACACATGACCAGCAGCAGACGCATCAGGACCAGTATCTACAGCAGCAGCGGCAAGTTCAATCACAACAGCAAACAAATGCACATAATTCTCAAGGTGCTCATCCGCCTCAACCCAACAGTCCTCAGCGCAAAGTGAACACCTCCGGTTCCTCATCAACATCAGTCCCCGGCAACACACCTGGCCCTCCCAATCCGAAGTCATCCAAACCCACCCTATCCACAACCAACCCTCCAACAACTCCTCCCAAGTATGCAAATCAATCGATCAACACATCCCACTCCTCCTCCTCATCGGCCTCCCACAATCTCCCGCCCAATTACCCTCACTCCAATAAATCTGGCCCAGTCCTCGTCTCCGTCGAATCGCCCCTCCCTCCCCTCGTCCAACGATCCCTAGGCGACCGCTCTTACGAAAAACGCAAAAATGCCGCCCTCGAAATCGAACAGCTCGTCAAATCTCTCTCCGAAGCTCAAAACATACCCATGATTCAATCCATCGTCGCCGTCTTAGCCAAGGACTTTTGTACGAGCATGAACGCCAACTACCGAAAAGGGGGTTTGATCGGCATCGCTGCCACGGCGATTGGACTCATGGGGAACACACGTCAGCATTTGGAGGGACTTCTTTCTCCCGTATTGCATTGTTTCGATGATCCAGAATCGAGGGTGAGGTATTATGCGTGCGAGAGCCTTTATAATATTGCCAAGGTTGCGAGGGGGAGTATATTGAGATTCTTTAATCAGATTTTCGATGGGCTCACCAAACTATTTGCAGATGTTGACGTGGATGTAAAGAATGGAGCGAATTTGCTGGATCGTTTGGTGAAGGATATTGTTACTGAGAGCGAGAGTTTTCATGTTGAACATTTTTTGCCTCTGTTACAGACTTACATCCGGAGGACGAATCCGTATATTCGACAACTATTGGTGGGCTGGATCACTGTTTTGGATTCGGTACCGGATATAAGTATGATTGATTACCTTCCAGATTTTTTGGATGGGTTGTTCAATATGTTGAGTGATTCTAATAGAGAGATTCGCCAAGCAGCAGATTCGGCTTTGTCTGACTTTTTGAAGGAGGTTAAGCATTCAACTGTGCTAGAATTGGGACCTTTGATTACAATATTAGTCAATCAATGTCTTTCAAAAGATCGTTTGAACAGACTAACTGCCATCACCTGGATAGAAGAATTAATTCACCATCCATTTTCTGGTGGGGATGCATTGCTACCACATCACGCCGATCTATTAGGAGCCATATTGTACTGCATTTCAGATTCGGAGGATCAAATCTGTATAGTAGCGGAAAGGACCAATGCTGATTTACTTTCCCTTGTGCGCGAAACTGTTGGAAATTTCCTCATAGCTCCACTACTCGAAACGCTCATTGAAAAAATGATGAACAAGGACGATGTGCCCACGAAAATGGCATCGTTGCGATGGATCAATATGCTCTTGGAGAAGCGGAGGGGGGATATGACTGAATTTGTCACACAGCTGTTGCCCATACTGCTGAAAACTCTGTCGGATTCCAGCGATGCTGTCGTCTTATTAACATTGCAAGTATTGGCAAGAATATCTTTGGGAGATCGAGGAAGCCTTGTTGAAAATAATGACCCCAAACAAAGCCATGCTGGAGAGAAATATGAAGAGGTACACTCTGGACTTCTTCGCGGAAAAAAAGATGAAAAACACTTCAAGTATGTCGTCAACGCTATCTTGGGTTTGTTCTCTTCCGACAGAATGTTGCTTGAAAATCGAGGGTCTCTTGTTGTGAGAAAGTTATGTGTTCTTCTTGACGCAGAAAGTGTGTATATGTTGATGGCGGATGTGCTTGCTTCGTCTTGTGATAACGTTACAAGCATTACCAACAAGGAAGACAATGTCACGAATGAGGATTTTGAAAAGAATCCGTTGACAGGAGATGTATCTGACATCACCGTTTATTCGATAGAGTTTGTTTCGACAATGATGCAAACACTGAACCTCATCTTACTTACGGCAAGTGAGTTGCACGGCCTGCGCGTGTTACTTGCGAAAGCCTTCGAGACCCCAGATTCGGATGAAGATATAAATATGGCCATTCCCGATGACGAACAGTCTGGCACTCGCAATGGTGTGCAGGTATTTGTTTCCCTCTTTCGATGTTGGTGTCATTCTCCTGTCGCAACATTTTCTCTATGTCTTCTTGCCCGTGCGTATTCAGTTGCATATGCCTTGGTGAAAAAGTTTTCAGAGATGAATGTAACAGTTGGTTTTCTCATGCAAATTGATAAACTCGTCCAGTTATTGGAAAGTCCAGTATTTGTGCATCTTCGATTGCAGCTGCTGGATGTTGAATCTCCTTATCACGCACCATTGCTCAAGAGCTGTTATGGATTACTCATGCTGCTGCCACAAAGCGATGCCTTCCGCAGCCTAAATGACAGACTGACCACAGTCTGCAATCTACGCGACAACCTTGGTATCCAACCCATCGTCGGTTTGCAGACCGTTCATTCTTCCAAACGGCAATCTGAACTCTTAGCTCGATTTGATGAAGTGATGAATTTACATCGAAATATGCGTGGAAGAGAAGCGCAGCAGATGCTTTCATCCGAATTAATTCATGATACCTTAACCAAAGGCCGTAGCAATACATCTGGAGGGACTGGAAAAACCGGTGCTAAATTGAAAGTGAACACTGCTGGAGCAGCTAGTACAGGTGGACGAATAACCTTGGAAGTATAAAAATAATAGCTATGTCTGAGTTACTTGGCTCGTGGTTAATGCATTCGTATCATTTGAAGGTGACGTGTTTCAACTGCACCAACTCCACTTCTCAATCGAACGTAGCAACGAGAGTGCTACACCAACCGGGCATCCTACCAAGATTCCAAATGAACCCCAAAATGCACCACCCAGGATGAGGCTGCTCCAATTTACAATATCATTTGGGGACTCCACGGTAGAACTTTTCCTTCCAGTTCAAACTTTTAGAGCAAGAGCTGCAGCCGTTTGAGGACCAGATATTACAGCACATGATGCAACAGCAATCTCCTCGTTTCCCAGTGGAAACAGTTTGAATCCCAGGTATAAACGCATGACCCCAAAATGATGAAAAATATGGGCATGAAAAGAGCGGCAGAAGAAAAGATTAATCTGGAATTTTCCGCCCATCCTCCGTAAAAAATATCTCGGCTAATATTCGTTGACACCCCGATGAGAGAAAATAAGTAACACAATTCGGAAACGTGGGAGGACCACCGTCGAACTTCCGTGACAAGCATGGTTTTCGCCCTCACGGTAGACTCCCTTGTGGGAGATCAAGACAGACCATGCAAAAGAGTAGGGAAGATGCACGAGAAAATGGAGTTCACAGCAATACCGATCCCTGGAATGCCAATATCCCTTTCGCAAATCATCGAGAACCTTACAATGAACCAGACAGCAGGAATGCTGAACGTCGTAATGAGCACTAGTGTCTTCCACAGACATGAGCAATGTTGAATTATAATCTTCATCTGGCAGCAAGGTTATGTCATCGTTTGTTTTACATCGACCACGAAACAAACGGTCCATAATTTTCGACGAGAGAATTGCACGTATGATACTGTTGTACAGTTGTACATCGGCATTACCAATAAATCAGATGCCACAGACCAGAAAGTTCCTCTTCAATGTAGTGACAAGAGAACACAGTATCATTGCGCCAGTTGGATTCGACTGGAGAGCTATCGCAAACAAAAGTTAATGAATGTAGACTTGCCCAATTACGCCTTACACGGTTTTGCGAAAGAAACAACCATCATCATTTTTTGCTAGAGCCGTCATTGATGAAAAGTAAGAAGTAGCTCCTAGTACCGTCACGAATATTATGTGCAGAACACAGGCACCCCGTTGCTACAGCGGCTTCTGCTGGCTCTACCGTAAATAACGAGACATAAGGATCACATAATGTCCTAAAGTATCCATCAGATGTGACAGAGTTTTTAAAGATACCCACAACATCACAACAT
>JALLPF010000150.1:0-15478 GCA_036939455.1 Cyclotella distinguenda | reverse complement strand
AGTAGCTGCAATCTACTTAGACTTCCGGCGAGTCCAGGCCGGATGAAGTCTACACCGCTAGTCGTAGCATAATAAAGTATCTGTCTCGGTCAGGAGTTAAGGAGCTCTTGGGATAAGGAGGTTTCTTGTCATTTCTCAATTTTACTTCCGTATTAGAGTAGCGATAAAATATACGGAGCTGGATATCATGACTGATCTTGTTAATTTCTACATAACCCTATGCCTCCGACCACAGAACTGAATTCTCAATGAAGTATAGTTGTTGGCAATACTTTGTTTCGCTGCAATCCTATTGTCCAAACCCTAACCTAACCCTATATATTGGTACCCGTGTCTCGTTAGAAGGATACCATCTAAATCTGAATGTGTTAGGTGCCTCCTTAACTCCTGACCGAGACGGTAAGTATAATATACTTTAGTAAGTAAGTATAAGTACTTACTTACTTACTTATTTATACCTTAATTCGGATCTTGCTTCGTCACTGATTTTGCTGAGCCGAGCAGTATCGTAGCTTACGGCAAACTCCGCGCAGAATTCGATACCGTCGGCATGAAGTTAGCGTCGACCACAACCACTTCCGACATCTCGACTGTACCTTACAGCCCTCCCCAAGTATGGAAGTGGGAGTTTGATGAAAACAGCAACAAATTTGCTGGCCTCAACCGCCCCACCGCTGGCCCTCGTTTCGACAAGATTTTGTCGAAAGGTCAACATGACCTCCAGCTTTACAGCTTGGCTACACCCAACGGTCAGAAGGTAACCATTCTTCTGGAAGAGCTGCTCCTATTGGGAAAACATGAGGCGGAATATGATGCATGGCTTGTAGACATAATGAAGCAGGATCAATTCGGATCAGGATTTTGCAAGGTGAACCCGAACTCGAAGATCCCCGCCTTGATGGATTACTCAAATAAAGAGAACCCGGTGCGGGTCTTTGAGTCTGGTGCAATATTGTTGTACCTCAGCGAAAAATTCGATAATGCTTTTGTACCAGCCCAAAATCGTCAAGAAGTACTGAACTGGCTATTCTGGCAAATGGGAGCTGCTCCTTATTTAGGAGGTGGTTTCGGTCATTTCTATGCTTATGCAGCCGAAAAGCAGCATTACCCAATTGACAGGTTTACGATAGAGACAAAGCGTCAGTTGGATTTGTTAAATGATGTACTGAAAGATCAAGCGTACATCGCTTGCAACGAGTACACCCTCGCAGATATCGCTATTTGGCCTTGGTACGGAGAATTGGTACTGGGGCAGCTCTACAAGGGGGCCAATGTGTTTTTGAACGTGGAAGAAGAATACCCACATGTGATTCGTTGGGCCAAAGAGATAGAACAAAGAGAGGCTGTGATACGTGGCGTCATAGTGAACAGGACTTGGGGAGACGATGGGCAGCTCCCAAATCGGCATGTTGCGAGTGATGTAGATGAGGTTCTACTTGGAAAACTTTGAATGAGACAAGTTAAGAAACATTGTCCGGGCACTGCAACAGTAATATAGTTCTTAGATTAACGAAGTCGACAAAATGATAAAGAAATCATGATTATTGAAATCAATTGACAAAAGCAGAAATCTATAACAGTAAGGATTACACTTTCCAAAGAAATATTACTGCTTCCAATAATATCATGTATGATATGAGTTACTTGTAGTTACTTCATAAGTACAAATTAACAAGTTTTTCTTGCGAGGAGGGCAGCAAGAACTTTTCCATCTAACAAATTGTTCTTTCCCTTCACCAACTGATATAATTTGTCATCATCCGCATACAAAGTCTCCTTGACAATTTTAATCAGCTCGGGAGTATAAAACTTATCCATTTTGTTCCTAGAGTTTCTTGAATGGTCGTAAGCAATGTTCGCAGCAGTGATATTACTATTGTCATCTTTTTGTTGAAAGCCAACTCGTTCGGAGTGATTGCTGGAGTGAGATTTGAAACTGCAACTGTGAAGCTTATTTTTACCGTCTGTTGTGATACCTCCATTAATGAAATGTTTTCCATGCGATTCCCACAGATCGACTTCCTGCAGCAGCAAACGAGTATGGACGTCTATGTTGGAAATGTCGCCAACAAACTTGAATCTGTGGAGACGATCGTACAAGCCGCATGACATTATTTGCGGACGCCAATCTTGAAATACGAGAGTAAAATTTGGATTGAGGCATGGTAACTGAAAAGAATGATCATCTTTCAAAGGCGAACTCACGGGGATCTGAACACCAATTCAATCCAGTCATACCGCTCGATATTTTATTAGATTTGTCAGTCGTACAATCAGTTTGATTAAACTTCATTTTCAACCGCTCAACAAAATCACCAAAAGTAAAAGTTCGATTAATTCCCAACATTGTTTTGATGTCATCCTGGGTGGACGACTTCGCAATCTTATCCAAATATGCGCTTAACAACCGCTCGGCAGGATCGCGGAGGATAACTGCCCACGTCCATTCTTTCTCGTTTTTCCAGATTTCTTGTTGTATTGATGTATCCAACTTGTCAAAACGAAAGAAATCAGTGTCGAGTTTATAATGAGGGAGGGAAGGATAGTCTTTGGACCCGGCAACAAATCGAACAAATTGTATCCATTGCGTTATTCCAACTGTTATGGTGTCAGAAAGATGGTCTTTCAGCAAAACGAAAATATTTGCAATATATATTCTAACCTTTGGGAATTCCACAAAAAGCAAGCTTCGCACTCGGAAAGACAAATACGTGCTGCCACGGTCCTGATCCGCCTCCGTTCGATACAAGACTGCAACCAGGACTTGGTATGCTGCCGTAGATTGAAGTCTCGTCACTGTTGCTTATTTGATTATTTGGCACACCCTTGGACGTTCCGGGACTATTCTCAATGCTCTGGATTTCATCATGAGAAACGCTGGGCTTCGAACACCATGACACTTTTGGCATCAACAAGTTTGGTGCAATTAGACACCGATTTCTCAGTGATTTTCTCTCTTTCTCATTCAGCTTTCTTAGAGTTCCGAATCGATCTCTCTCTTCCAGTGACGAATATGGATATGAAGGATCGGAGCAGGCGCGCTCGTTATAGCATGTTCCAAAGCACTGCATGTCTTTTGGAGGGGTTGTGTTCAATAAAATTGCAGGCACGCAGCAGTTGTGATACGTAATAGGTTGCAATGCCTCTGGGATTATCAAACTATTGATCAGATCGTGTTCTTTATCGGCAGCTGATTCGAGCGTAGACTTGTCCTTGTAATCTCTCAAAACCCGTCCCAAAGTTTTGGTCGGCATTGCTCTATTCAGTATAGGAGGTTCGAATCCGTCGTATAAATTTGGAGTAGATATGGTTTCGCTGCCATCGGACGCAAGCCAAATTTGAGTAACTGCCACCGCCCAGCAGAAAAGTAGTGCTCCCTTGGCAGTTTTGTGCGAAACGCGATTGGTTATGGAAAGGCCGGCCATGGTTTTGGCACCTTGTGCAAATAATGGTCACGAAAGAGTTGTGTTTAGGGGTAGGAGTTATTGCCAGCTCTCCTCAGACCCTCTCCTCTGGATTATGTAGTTGTCTTGATCACTCGTTGCAGTGACCGACGGCAGTTGATTGGCTGGAAGCCAGGCATAGTAGCAGGTGGTGGTCATGACAGGTCATGACCCTGTCGTCATCATCTTTGGTCTTTGGTAATCAGTGAAGTATAAGTATAAGTAGTAATTAGAGGTACTTTACTTATTAAGTAAGTACTATACGTACTTATACTTACTTAAGTAAGTACATACTTTGGTTGCATTACGTTGTACTTAAGTAGTCAAGTATAATATAAGTACTTATTATGGAATCATGATTTGATTGCATCCCCAAACACTGGGTTTGGAGTGGAAGCGCATAAGCCAACGAAGAATTGTTAGGTTGTAATAGCCGTCGACCGATAATTGATATTATTATGCCGTCGAGAGAGTTTAGATCAAGGGAGGAGAGATGCTATGGTGATGGAGATCGGAACGAGCGTCACTTCGGTAACAAGAATAAGGACAGCAAAGTCAGGCGTAACATCCGCAACATGGAAATCCATGCCATTTCAACCAATTCAAGGCGAAAGGAGAAGATGCGAACGGGTGACGTTGCAACAGGATCGAACTCAACCATGATACATCCATATCCGAATTCGCCAACCAATGGGACAGAATCTCCGATTTCTTATCCATTCGTAAGATTAAGAATCCCTTCTGCTGTCGAAAATGTGAAAGCGTTTGTAAAAAAGATGGATGCCACCAATATCGGATTAACCATGTTGATATCATTAGCAATTTTCTTGATGCAACACGGTACACAACAACAGCGAAGTGATTCATCGAAATTGACTAGATACTCTCATCCAGATGCTACCTCACTCAAATTCAACAACTCTACATCATATATTCGTTCACACAACGAGAAACGCTTCGAAGATAGCAGAGCAAATATAGATAACATTGGATTTCAAGCTCGCAGTCAAGTTCCCATACCGATTGAGTACTCTAATTTTGTCGAATTACCGGAATTTTCTAAGGCTGTTGCGTTTATGAGGCTACACGCTCAGAAGATGGTACAACCTGAACAACAGCAAAATCAACTTCGGCACCCAGGTCGGATGTTACAGGAATCCAATAGTGTTCATTTTAATGAAACTGTTGGTAATTTTGAGGATGAGGATGACGACGAGGTTTCAAAAATGGAGAATGCAATGGATGCGTCTTGGAAGCAAGTTTTGGAACAAACTGACTCGCAACAGCTCAACCAAATATACTCCGTGCTGCCGACAGTGAAACACATTCCAGTCTTTTGGCATGTCCCTCGGAGTGCTGGTACGACTTTAACCACTCTACTTGGCACATGTCTTGGTTTAATTCAAGCTACGTCGTCTTATTCGTCAACTTTTGTGTACAAACGATGGGACGATGAAGCAATGGCAGCCAGATTTCAGGATCCTACATTGTATGTGTTTCAAATGAATGGTCAACGATTTGTGAATGTAGACTTGAATAACTTGCACGGTGTGAAACGCGCAGTAGAGGGGAAGTTGGTATCGAATAAGCTAGCTGATGTGGTGGTCGTGCATGATGCGAGAATGGGGTCATTGCTGTTCGATGAAGTAGGCGACCACGCTACTAACCTCGAAGAGAAATTGCCATTGCTGGATAACAATTCTGGACCTTTTAAAGGATTGCTCTTTTCAATGTTTCGGCATCCCATCGATCGCTCCATCAGCGTCTTCTACAACAAACAGCAGGTTCATGATTCGGTCCACTTTGATCCAACGCTTGAAATAGACTCTCTCACGGATTGGATCAACGGCCCGTCATACGTGAACGATTACATGACCCGCTCCCTAGTTGGAAAATTGAACGAACGATCTCCACAGACGCAATTTCCTCTCAACAGACGAGATCTAGATGAGGCGAAGGAAATATTGCGGAGAAAGGTCCTCGTCGGACTCACGGATGAGAAAGCGGAATCAATGAGACGATTCGAAAAGTTCTTCGGTTGGAATGTCGAATCTCGTCGTGGCTCTGCCCTTCGACACGATAGTGGAGAGTTCCCGCAAAAAGCCCAACCTGAGAAATGGCGAAAAGAAATCGTCGAGGACGAAGAGTGCAGAGATACATTACTGCATTTGAATTGGGTGAGAAAGCACAAACACCCACTTCCGGGAGAAAACGATGTCCCTTCCAAGTTATTGGAGAGCAAGAATCGGTATGATATTGAGCTCTACAAGTATGCACGTCAGCTTTTTGATGAGCAGTATTTCCAGCTTGGGTTTGACGACGATGCGGTTACCTAAGGTTTGGAAGATGAACCATAATTCTATTAAATTAGGTAGTGTACCTAAGGTTGGTCATCGCCTCCTGGTTTCTGGGTTTATTCCGTCCTCTGGAACTTGAGTCCCTTCTCACGAACCTCTGCCATCTTTCTCATCCAAAGAGGCTCCGGCAGCACATTATTAATCTTCTTCTCCAACTCTAGATACTCGGGTCTCGCATTCATATCCCACGATGGATCAAAAATATCAATTTCTCGATTGTTCCCATTTCCGTCATCTACGATGGCACATGCCTGCCAACCCTTCGACAATTCAAATGTCAACTTGACATCTTCTCCCCTGCATGCGAGTTCCTGAAAGGCGAATCCCCATCGATACCGATCGAAAATAATCTCTTGTGCATCGTTCTTGTTGAAGAACCCGAAATCAACATTTCGTGTAAATTGTTTGTTGAAGAGGATCAATGTTCGATCTCCCACCATGTCTTCGATTTGTTTAATGTTTGAAAATTGATCTGGTCCAGGGAAGAGGAGAGCGGCGATGTCGAGAGAGGGGGATTGGGGAGACTCTTGGATGAACAAGCCGCAGCAGTCGGAGGAGCTAATGACTTGAGAGGAGGTTGTTTTCGTTTGGGAGATGGAAGAGGAAGATTCGTCACCTGTTACGATGCCGAGGAGAATGTCTTTAACGATCTTTTCAGCGTAGGGGTACATTTGGGCCAATCCTGGAAAATTATGTCGGGAATTTATAGATTGGAGCAAGCGATCGGATAGCATTGTATGAGATCATTCATGATAATATTATATACTTAGTAAGTTGATTCACCTCCAGGCCACGGATCAAGATCTCCGTCCGACGTTTCCATGGGAATCGGGAGCAGGTAATCGACAAAAATGCGAGGAGATTTGATGTTGGAGGAGCGAAGTTTGGAGATGGTTTCTCTGGTGCTGACAATGGCTCTTTGAGCTAGTACAATTCGGATCAGAAACAGTTTGAGCCATCATCGAATAGCTCGAGAATTCCAGCGAAAATGGAAAATGGAAATTGTCAAAATGACAACATGCTAACCGAAGCTCACTTTGTTCAGAGGGGGTAGCTGGAATCAAGGCATATGTCTGGTGCATAAGAATTAACAGCGTAGTCAAGTAGATCGACCTGGATGACATCATGGTGGGCAAGATAAAAATCGACAACTGGAGTGGGTATGAATCCTCGGTGATGATAACCTACCTACCTCTACCTACTATCCACGTATCTACCTACTGTGGGTCCATATTTCGTTACCTAGGTATCATACAGTAACGTAGGTACCATACCATATACTTATAGTACTTGAAACAAATATATTTCTCGAGACTTGGGGACCTTGAAGAAAATAATTGTGACGCACGATACGAGACACGAGTGGCACCGAGGTACCTACAATAGTGTCTTAGATCCAGACCTTTCTTCTCTTCGCACCCAATCGTTTCTCATCAATATCATTGCCTAGCTAGAGCGCTCGCTTCCGATTCGATCCCATTATTATTTGAACACAATCGTACCATTGCGATTGTTCATCACACAAGCTGCTACGAGAGTACATTCCGTATGGCACACAACCAATTAATAAAGGAATTGTCCTTCGTCCAATCGAAGCCTCCTCCCAACATGTGCATCAACACCCAATTAAAACACCACTCCTCATCCCTCGATCGTGTCGAAACCGACATCTCCCTAGCCTCCAACGATGCCCCGTCCTCCCCCTCCATTGCCCTCCATCTCCTATTTCTACTCCTCCCCCCGTCCGTCCTCGTTTTCTCCCTCACCTTTCCCTTCATGATCCCATTCGTCTCCACCGCGTCCCACCTAACCTTCCTCCCGGCCTCCTACAACTACACCTCCCACTCCAAATTCGACGACTCCCCCTGGACCTACCTCACCGACTACCTCCTCGCCCTCTTCATGTCCATCCTAGCCTTTCAACTACTACGCGATGGTCCTCCCAGCAATCTACGGTATTACTCCGCCAGTCTCATGACATGCTATGCCGTATCCACTCTGGCCGGAGGATACGCCCATCACATGTTTCCCGATCGGCTCAACTCCACGGTATTTCGCATGCTGTGGACCTGCTGCGTGGGAAGCGTAGGATTCGCATCGTTTCCCATGGGGTCAATTGGAGGACTGATCGCCGGAGTTACTGGGGGTGTGCCCAGGGCGCCGTGGTATTTCTGGCCGTATTATGGGAGCTTTGCCGCGGTGGCGGCGGGAATGGGGTGGATGAGTTTTCAGAGGCCGGCGTGTGATATATTTATTGCGGGGATTACGCAGTTTCCTGCTACGGCGTATTGTGTGGTGGGGTTGGGGTTGGGGAGGGATGGTGGGGGTGTTAGGGATCGGGTGGGATGGGGTTGTAAACATATGTATTATGTTGGATTTATTGGAAACGCTCCGCTGTTGCCGATGTATCCTTTGTTGGTTCAATATAGTGGGATGTCGCTTGCAGGGATTAATACGTTGTTGCATGCGTGGCTCTTGGTTATGTGGGGAATGCAGGGGATAAGTTTGTTCTACATTTGTCGGGCAGTTGATGCCATGGAGAATAAAGTAATCAAGGGAGAATGATGATTGGACATGAATAATGGAATGCCTTGTTTGATTTGATTTGAAGCTCTAAAAAAGTAAGACCCCCCAGAAATACAAATTTGCAGCCTAGCATTCTCTATTGAGGAGCTGACTAAAGTCTTCGACGAAAAATTGTGGTACGGTAGGTTCTAAAATTAGGCAAATTGATTCTTCGTCAAGATGAATCCTCCATCTAAACGGCCACTCTTTCTGGATTTCGTGTATAGCATTTTGAAATGTTAGCGAGGTGTGTGGAGGGTACATTTTTTAGTGGGTCAGTGCTGACGAAACCAAAATTGCGCTGGTGGAGGTGATCCACCAGAACGGAGATACCGTCATGCCAGAGCTCTGGCCCAGCATAATAATATATGTATGGTGATAAGCCTGATGCTGCCGATGAAAAGGCGGTTGTGTAAGTTATGCTTCACGAAAATGGCTGTTTCTGGTAGATTTTTTGTATTTTTCATAAAAAATGGATCTTGGATCAAACGCTCATGATTAAGAAACGATAAAAAACAAAGAATAAAGACGAGAGCAACTTCCATATCAGAATCACTCTGACTCTCCATCGGCACCTATCTTTTTTAAACTCTTAACTACCCTCCTCAGAACCTGTTTCAATCTCCTCAAAAAAGCTCAATTGGCCCCAAGGGATTCATCTGGGATGCATCTGGGAAACATCATCACCTAAGTTTAGGTCAGTCTTTTAAGTCCTAACCACATTAGTATCATTGGAAATAGACAAAGATACAAAACAAAATTGAAAAAGAAATCACAAATAATAATGAGCAGTAAAACGATACCATCCCAACGTGATAACGAGATAGACTGATTTGGGGGAGACAAAGCCAGTGGAAAGGAAGACATTATTGGCCGTAGCCCGCGAGTGCAGTGTGTATTCCTTTATAAAAATATGATCTATCACCGGCAACAAGTTGCCGGGTTTTGAGGAACATCCTGTCAGTGATGTTACCAACACAGTATGCTCCTACACACATACGAGTCCACTCAAAGATGTCTTCATAGTAATGCGGTAAAGGGTCAGACAGTATATTGCTTCCTCCTTTTTGCTAAGGAATAATCCTTCTAGTCCCCTCAATTCATTGAGTACATGGCCGTGACATGCAATGGATTGCCAACAGATTAAGACAATATCTCACTACTCAATTATGCACATGATGCTACCTTGACCTTCACTGAATTGCTGGTTCCTACTCCTGGTACCCTTGTCCCCTCAATGCATGCACATAACGAAGGAGAGCTTTTGCCTCTGCAGAGGGCTTACTGGCCGCTAGATGCTGGGCTTTATTCCCCCCTCTCCCCGTCAAAGGACTTAAGCCTGATCACAGGTCTTACAGGCGGCAAGTCACTCAAACATCTGGGAGGAATCGCCTCTGCAAGAGGACTTTGCCCCGAAGAGAGCTTTGGCTGCGTCAAAGGTCTTACTGGCCGCCAGGCCAATGGATAAAATATAAGCTGCTACCGGGTCTCACCATCAGAGACCCATTCACATCGAAATGTAAAATCACTATCAGATGAGCTTGACTTACTGGGCTTACTTACTCATGCTGGGTCTGATATAAACTAGACTGGATTTGGGGAGACAAAACCAGTGGAAAGGAACACTATTGGCCGTAGCTCACGTCCACTGCCCAAGGCGAGTGAGGGGTGTATTCCTTTTATAGTTAAGATCTATCACCGACAACAATCGGCCGGGTTTTGAGGAATATCATGTCAGCTAGGTTGCATATTCCTAAAGGAGAGGAACATCAATGGACCCCCTAAAAGTAGGAATTCCTTAAGTAATCTTAGGAACATGCCCAATTACTACATATTCCTCTGGAATTTGGACAAACGGTCGTGTTATACCCCCCCCCCCACTATGTCATTGTTAGTATTAGGGTTAGTAAAGTTTATTCCACCTACTCGATTCAAATCTGACCCTAGAATTATACACTCCTCCGGAAAATCTACGAAAAAGTAGGAATTCCTAGGATTCCTAAAGGAATATGCAACCTAGTATGTCAGTGATGTCACCAACACAGTATGTTCCTACACACATACTGTCCACTTGTAGATGTCTTCATAGTAAGGTGGTAAAGGGTCAGACAGTATAATACTTCCTCCTTTTTGTTAGGGAATGTTCCTTCTAGAGAAACGGCCCCAAACCATTGGGGGACTCAGATACTGCAATTATTTTTAGGAAAAGGACAGCCAATGCATATAGCTCAAGAGGCAAAAAAATGTAAAATTCTAGGCGAGATGCAAAAAAGCAAGGGCTCATCTTACACATGCAAAAATGCACGACTTACCTGCAAATTAAATGAAAAAAATATTATTTTATTGCGCCCCCCAGGCGCTCTTATATGGGCACACTTTCTCTCCATTTTGTAGGACAACCCAAAAATGGATGAACCCATTCCTCTGAAACAGTTTAAAATTCGCGAAAATTAGTGTTTATCATGGATCGTACTGAAAACTTTAACTTAAGCTTTCCACATAGATGTCCAGCTGCTGCTGACTTGGCTTGTCAATTGGAGGCTGGATAGTGGCCATAATCAGGAAAAAATGTTGCCTGTGTAAGATCCTGTCAGGGAACCTGTTTGAGAACAAGTCTGGTGGTTTCTGATCCCAGTTTTTTGCTTGAGCTATTATATTAGATTGTTACACAATGAACATTGGATATATTATGTTACTTATATACCTCAACATACAACATTCTGGTTTGAATAAGTTGACATTTGTGTTGGCAAAGCAGCCTGCAACAAGTGCTACAACTAGCAAAAACATCAAAAATATCTAACTCCAACTTACCTAACTCTTACAAAATGAAAATAAATGCCTATCTCTGACTTACATATCTTTGACAAAATGGGAAAACGTCTAACTCTAACTTACCCAACTTTGTCAAAATGGGAAAACGTTGAAATTTACTTACCAAACTTGGTCAAAATGGGAAAATGTCTAATTCTAACTTACCCTACATTGTCGAAATGAAAAATTTCCAGTCTAACTTACCTAACTTTTGCAAAAATAAAAATGCCTAACTCTAACTCACCCAACTTTTCCAAAAGTAAAATTTCACAACTCAATCCCTAACCTTCACCTTGAGATAATCTCTGAACTCCAACTCTGGAGTTCAACTTTTTTCTATCCCTGCTGGACACAGCGGCGCATATAATCATGCATGGGCATCAACGCCCGCTTGCCAGCAGACCGGAGCCAACGGATGAGTCGGTCGCCAACACTCGGGAAGGATGGGATGGATTCAAGATAATACTTATGCCACTCAACAAAATTATCTTTGAGATCATCCAATTCTGGGCAACGTTTCACTACAACGTTTCACCATTCCGTGAAAGCAACGTCCTGGAAGCACCATTCAAGGAGATCAAAGAGAGTTTCTGCATAATTGTGCTTATCATGGGGTAGCCAAAGGAGGATCATCGCCATGAAGTGCAGAAGGATATAAGCCGAAAAGTATTCAGGTCCAAACAGTCCTTGATCAGGGACGATGGATGCTGTGCGTTCTTTCTTGACGCCGGAGGCAAAAGTCACTTTGATGCTGTCAGGTTAACCGACCATGATGAACTCACCCAACTTATAATCCACCACGCTTCTTTGCAGATGCCTCTGAGCTTCGCAATATCTCCCCTACCCAACCAAATCAGTTCTTGGCTGATCCCTCTGCTGCAAACACTGCCAGAGAAGACGAAGTTACGGGAGGAACACACCCAGCCCAAGATCGGGCGTGGAGACAATGGGGAGAGTGGTGCTGGTCAACCAGAATATTCGACATCTTACTCGAAGGATACTTGCAACACCAGCGAATCATAATTGTTGCTACTTTCACACTGTCCCTACGTGATGGGAGATTCACCAAGGGACACAGACGTCTGGCTTCGGGAACTGTCAAGAATTCTATCTCATATCTGACACAGACCTTTAGGGAGAACGACATGCCCAACCCTATGTATGATGAGGACCTTCAAGTTGGCAGATTTTTACAAAGACAATATCGGTCGTACAAGGTTTAAGTCACAGCCCACGCTCAACAAAAAGCTCTCCCTTTCGTTGCACTTGAAGCACTAGCGAAACATCGAAACACTGAAACTGAATTAGCAATCTCACAGGCCGTGCAGTCTTCTTTTTTGCCTGTCACTCCTGCGAATACCTCCGCGTACCACACAACGAACAAAAGAAAAACAAAAACATTAACTTTAGAGGATTAACGGTCCATCAAAAGCGGTGAAGTCCTCGAATATTCATCAGAAGATTTGGCATCATCCGATGGAATTGCTGTGACGTTCTGCCACCAAAAGAACGGGGACAAGATCACAACAGTCTACCAGTACAAATCAAGGGACCCATCCTTGTGCCCCATCTTAGCCTTTGCAGAATTAGTCAAGCCAATCCGCTCTTACCCTGGTGCAAGCGACGATACTGAAATCTGCGATGTTTGGAGAAACAACAAACTTGATCAGGTAACCTGCTCTGATATGATAGGGGCTCTCCGAGATGACGTAGCAGCAATAGGTTTCAAAGCAATAGGAATTCATCCTTGGGAAGTTGGAATGCCTTCAATTCGATCAGGTGCAGTGATGGCATTATTCATCAGTGATTGCCTGACATAAGCCATTTTTCATTTATGTATGTACATCAAATGTACTTACTTATGTATGAACTTTCTAGTACTTACTTGTATGTATTTCGATATTAACCGGTGCGCCCATCGACAGACAGATGCTTGTGTATGAAGGGTAGATAGGACATATCTACACCCTGAGGTTCCAGGGACATCTCGGCTTCTCCACCATTGACTGTTATGTCAAAATAGTAGACAGAATGGCACATCCTGCTCAGGACACTAAGACGAATCACAATATGATTCGATACTGCAGTCCTGATGATTTGATACTGAAGTCCTGCACACAAGTAAAAGAGGCATAAGGTGATTCAGCACCTTTATGTCCTTCATGTCTAGAGGCATAAGGTAGCATTCAGCACCTTTATGTCAATTTGCTTTACGATGCAAAAAGCACTGCAATCGTAATTACAGTGCTAATCAGAATAGCAATTAAACTAATCATAATTCATGTTTTATTATCACGGCTTAGGTCACTATCAATTGATAACCTAATTTCAACAGCCATCTACAAAATTAAACTCATCTACTGAGAATAAAAACTTTTCTATGTGTTTATATTTAAACTGAATACTCTAACTTCAGTTCGTTGTTGAGTTTAAAGCCAAAAACTTTGTCAGATAATCGCAGAGTTTCGAGTCCTCAAGTTTTTCAAACAGAGGCAAAAAGCACTTTCAAGGCTCTGATTTTCTGGACTTGGCTGGGATATTTGCTCACGAATATGAGCTCGTTAAAGTCGTCACCAGCGGGCCTCAAGGAAGTAGAGGTGGAGCGGGGTAGCCATAATTGGCATCCGCCAATTCCCTACATTCCGGTCATTGAGCAGGTGCAAGAGTCTGTGTTCACAACGGACTCGACCCTGAAGATTTAACTTCCGAATAACACGGATTTTAGTTTAAAAATATGGCACGCCGGCATGCCCAAAGCCTTCCACAACACTTTCACCAAGCTGTGAGCGCATGCTTGAGGAAGGGGTTCTTTCTGACACACAGCCCTCGGATGTAAAGGCCGCCTTCATTGAAGTCAACGCGAAGCTCAAAGAGGCCAAAGCTGAAAAAAGGGCTGTTGCAGAAGAGATATTCTCTCTTTACGCGAACCTTCTCAGCAAATACGCAAAGGTCCAATGGGACAAGATCGTCAAAAAGCAGATCAATACTGCCTGTGGACCGACCTTCAAAGGCACGGCTCACGAAGAAGCAAGAGCGAAGTCATATGACTCATTCAGTGACTGCGTAAGCTTTCACATTCTCACTGTGTTTTCCCATGATGCCGCTGAGGCCCAACGCTTTTATATCAGCAATGTGCTGAAAAAGCCTCAGCAAATACCGGTAAGATATTTTTTAGTCGCGTAGAACAACTTAACAGCAACTTGCGCACTTGCCCTGCGTTTATTACAGCCCAAAGGAAACCAGTGCCACCAAGGCGGTTAACCCCTATGATGACTCTGAGTTGGCAAACCATGCGCTTCGCATGTGTCCCATCCAGTGGCAGAACCAATACAAGCTAACGCAAGATTGTGTCCCAGAATCAATGCATACTCTGATCCTTGAGAGGATCAAAAAATTCACCAAAGTGCAAAAAGACAAGCCCCCCAAGGCAGTCAGTTTCGTCATGACAACCAACAAGCATAAGCGCAAGAAAGAAAATTCCATAACCGGCCAGATCCCAAAAAAGGCCAAATCCAAGAAGTTCTGCTCCCTGTGCAAGACACATGGGGGCACGCACATGACCCACAACACCACAGAGTGTCATAGGTACCACAAGGATGGGAACCCCAAGAAAGGAACTTCTTCTAAGGCCCCATCCGAAAAACTGCAATAAGGCCGAATCTTCTTTTGCGCAGCTCTCTGAGTGTTTCGAGAAGCTCGAAAAGACAATGAAGAAGAGCCTCAAGGCCACTAAAAAGAAGAGATCCCATAGGGATATTAGCAGTGACCAGACTCTGAATAGGAAACTGGGTCCAATAAACCAGTGATAGGGGAATTTAAATAGTTTAACTACTAAAAATATATGTTGTACAAACCAACATAAATTCTCCACTAGTCCGATTAAAATCACTGAAACTTCATTTCTAGATACCTCCAATTTAGAATGTAAAGTGACAGCTGTCTCAGCCGTCATGGTATTAAACTCTTCTAGTAATTCTCACAAAGAGAGTAACAAATTAATTAAAGTCCTACTAGACAATGGGTTCTAGTGGTGACCTATTGTTCCATAAAAAAGGAAAAGCGATTATTTTCCCTACTCGATAAGGCAGGAGGTACCAATGTTTTGGTATACATCAAATGGGACCTTCCAAACACAGGTAAGGAGAGAAGTCGCCATCAAATTCTTTGAGTACAGCAACAGAAACATGTTTTTAGCAAAACCAGATATTGTGCTGTATGATGGGGACCTGGCAGACCAACCAGCATTTGACCTCATTCTTGGAGTAACCTCCATGAAAGAACTAGGGATTGTTTTAGACT
>JALLPF010000149.1:0-15493 GCA_036939455.1 Cyclotella distinguenda | reverse complement strand
CCGAAAAATACTCAACGCCAGAAATGACTGTTTGTTCAGATTCCTAGCCTTACTCTCTACTTCACTCAAATATCGAACTCCCTCAACTCCAGTCTTGCATGCGAATTTCATACATAGAACGTACGTAATATCGTGTTACTCCCAGGTGGTCAAGTAGAAGTCGACTCAAACTCGCACGTCATGATAGGTCACGATTTCGAAAAATAAATTGGTCATTTCCGACACGTTTCATGCGATCAAGCGCGTACCGTCTTTCAACGGGAGACGAATGATCTGGCCTGCGTTGCCGTGGATCGCTGTCGACGACGAAAAAATTAAAAACATCCGACCGCTGCACAACATGCTGCACTCCCCCTTCCAACACCAACAACCAATCAAACAACAACCACCAATCAAACAACAAACAAAAACCAATCAAACCACAACAACCAATCAAATCACAACCAACACCCAACAAACAAATTCAACAATGGAAATCCAAGAACGATCCACCGGCAAAATCTACTCCCTCTCCTCCCCCGCCACCCTCCCCGAATGGCTCTCCGACCGCTCCAAACGCAACCTCTCCAAACGTTCCTCCACCTTCCGCCGCCGCATAACCCTCCTCCAAGACCTCGAAATGCCCACCTCCACCTCCAAAATACGCCAATCGCCCGATGGACGCTACCTCCTCCTCTCGGGTACCTATGCACCCCAGATTCGATGCTACGAACTGGCCGAGATGAGTATGAAGTTTGAACGGTATCTCGACAGCGAGGTGGTGGATTTACAGATTTTGGGGGAGGATTATGGAAAGTTGGCCATACTGGGGGCCGATCGATCGGTGGGGTTTCATGCTCCGTACGGTCATCATGAGAAGATTCGATTGCCCACGTTTGGGAGGGCCATGGCCTATGAGAGGACCAACTGCGAGTTGCTCGTGGTGGGATCGGGGAAGCGGGGGGATGCTCATGCTCCCGGTGCCGAGGGAAAGGTGAGAGATGTATAACCGAAATTTTAGAGTACATTTAGTGATTCGTGATTCAGTCCTGGCGACTGACGAAACATGAATTGTACGGGGGAAGGTTTACAGGTTCAACCTCGACGAGGGGAGGTTTTCGCAGACGTGGTCGTACGATTCGGCGTTGCGAAGGGAGAATTTGGAGGGGAGGGCGCTGTCATTGGGAGGAAATTGTATTGGGCTTTCGCCCACCCATTCGTTGGCGGCGGTGGGGGCGGAGGATGGGACGGTGAGGTTTTGGGATCATCGGGTCAAGGTTGGGGCGACTCAGAGTGATATTCCGTTGGCTCCCTTTCTTACTTTGGATGTGGCCTCGGCGACGTCGGGGTATGGGTTCTTCGATGAGACGAATTCTTTTGGCTATGGGGGGGAAGTTACTTCGATTTGCTTTGATTCGTCGGGAGTTAACATGTGTGTGGGGACCAAGGGAGGGAATGTTGCCCTCTATGACATGCGTTCGAGTACCCCTCTTTTCATTAAAGAACACCAATACGGATTGCCCATTCACACGGTGCAATTCCATGCAGGATCAGGGACAGTATTGAGCAGTGATGCTAAATTGGTCAAGATATGGAATGCCAAGGGATCGGCATCTCAGAGGAGAGACGATTGGAACAGTGATCTTTTACTTGGTAGCAACGCCGAATCGGAGGGAGTTGGCGGAGCACTAGGAAGTATTGTTGCCAATGTTGAAGGAACTGCGGACTTTACTCATTTTATCGTCGCTGGAGATTCGTCGGACACTGCGGGAAAGAATAGTGGGCTTCTTCTGTGCACTGGAGAACAGGCCAAGGTTCAATCGTTTTACTGTCCCGTGCTGGGACACGCTCCCAAGTGGTGCTCGTTCCTCGACAACATTACAGAGGAACTGGAAGAAAAAGATGGGGCATTGGATACAACATCTTCCACTGCCGATACCGAAACAATCTACGAAGACTTCAAGTTCCTCACCCGTACCGAAATCGATCAACTCGGCATTCAAAATCTCGTTGGAACACCCCTGCTACGAGGATACATGCACGGCTTCTTCATACATGTGGGCCTCTACAATCGCATCCGTGCCGTTGCCAAACCATTCGAATACAACGAGTATCGCAACCAGAAAATCAAACAACGAATGGAGGATAAACGCGGGTCCAGGATTGCTCCCAAGACCAATCCCAACGAGAAGAAACCCAAGGTCAATCCAGAACTGGCGGAACGACTGTATAGCAAGGCGACTCATCAGACCAAGGCGGGTAAGGTGGCCAAAGCGTTGGTGGAGGATGATCGTTTCGGGTCGTTGTTTGATAATCCGGACTTTCAGATTGATGAGGAGGCGGAGGATTTTAAATTGCGCAATCCCAGTGGTGTGGCTGCGTCGAAGGTGAGGAATGATCGAGATATGGACAGTGATCAAGAAGAGGATGAGGGTGATGCTGATGCTGACGATCCGGTGGAAGAAAATGGAGAGGTTGAGGAATATGATGAAGAGGGATGGGGTAGTGAACAGGAAGAGACGTTTGATGGTTCTGAAAGTGAAAGCGATGAGGATGGGTTTAGAGGAGGAAAGGTAAATGCGCCAATATCATGGTCACATACATACAATCATTTTTAATGTCCGTTTTCGTTTACATTCCTGAAATCTTGAACTTCTCATCCTAGATACGAGGCGAAGCCTACGAATCCAATAAGAAAGATCCTCCAAAACAAACACCAATACAGAAATGTATCAAAAGCACCAAACAATCAAAATCGAAACATGTCATGTACGACGCTGTCGATAACGCAGTAGAAGTTGGACTCGGAAGCACCCTCGCCGAAACGGAAGCGACCAAGAGGAAAAAGGAATTGTCATTATCCATGGCGGAGCGATTACAATTGCAATCCGAAGAATCCGAGCTTGTTGGAGAAACGAAACGGCTCAAGGTCAGGGGACAGGGCACGGTGAAGGAAGTATCGTTCATTCCAAGGTCGTCTACCAAGAAAACATCGAAGGATGCGAAACAGATGGATGATTCGATGGGACGTGGTCGGAGGGGTATCAAAGAGTTGGGTTTTAGGACTCCATTTAAACACCACAAGTAATGTTGGTTTTGGTCTAGTTTCGTGTATTATGGTGTTGTTTCTATTCGGTTCTTCGAAAAAGTTTCAATGTCCTTCAATGAGGGATTGTGATGTTTATAAGTAACGCTTCCAAGATATAAGTAATGTTGGTTTTGGTCTTGTTGTGAAATATAAGTACTTATATCAATTTCATATTGTATTACGGTGTTCTTTCTATATTCAGTTCTTCGAAAAAGTTGCGGAGTATAAGTACTTTTATGATGATTGTGATATTTATAATCAACGCTTCCAAGATATAAGTAATGTTGCTTTTGGTCTAGTTGTGAAACAATATACGTATGAATGACATATATTTTGGTGTTCTTTCTATTCAGTTCTTCGACAAAGTTGCAAAGTGTAAGTACTCTATGAGGGATTGTGATGTTTATAATAATTAACGCTTCCAATATTCCTGCAAGAACAGCATCGTGACAAAACTAAAAGATCGAAGCGTACAATAATTGTATTGCATGAGTATCAATTTTCATATCCTCATAACTTGGACGATTGCCGTTCACTCTCGAAACAAACCACAGTATTCCCCCTCCCCCCATCATTCTCAAACAACTCAAACGCCTTGACATAATCCTCAAGCATGAATATATTATCCGCCCTCGGTTCAATGGAACCATCCACCATGAACCCCAAAATCTCATTCACATTCTCCCGAAACTCCGCGGGATTTTCCCTCGCCCACCGCCCCCACAGACTTCCCACCACCCTCGCCTCCTTGATCAAGATCAACCCCGGCTTCATCGGCCGTTGTCCCGCAACGAACCCCACCAGACAAATCGTCCCCAGCGGTCGAACGCACGACACCAACGCCTCCTGGAACAAATCTCCATGAACCACATCCACGATGAGGGAGCAGCCGTCCGGATGGCCCAATTCGGCCGCACACTCCCTCGCCTCCTCCTTGAACCGTTTATACCCATCCCCGTCCCTCCCGTACACCAAGACCCTGTCCGCACCCGCCGTTCCCGGCAGCGACCCCTTTTCCCTTGTGCTCACCCCGGCGATGACCTTGGCCCCCATGGCCTTGGCGAGTTCGACCGTGGCCATGCCCACCCCTCCCGAGGCTCCGTCCACCATGACCAAATCGTCGGGACCTACGTTTCCAATGACCTTGAGGCAGTGGTAGGCCGTGAAGTAGTTTCGACCCAGGTTGGCCACGGAGGACATGTGCAGTTCCTTCGGTACGCGAAATGCGGCGGAGGAGGAAACTCCGACCAATTCGGCGAGCGCTCCGGTTCCTCCGCCGTGAGGACAGAGCGCCGTGTTGCAGTAGACCACATCGCCAATGTTGAATTGATCCACGTGGAGCCCCCTTTCGACCACGGTTCCCACCGCGTCCATTCCGGGTATGTACGGAAGCGGGGGCCGGATCTGGTAGAGACCCTGGGCTTGGAGAAAGTCTGGATATTGAATTCCTGCGTAATGGGTGGAGAGGAGGAGTCCATCGTTGGGGAGTGGGAGTGGTGGTGGTGGAATTTCGTCGAGGGAGAGGACGGTTCGAATTGGCAGTGGGGTGGGGAGGGGTTTGCCGGTTGGGTCGAGTGCGGCGAAGGTGTGGCAGCGGACGGCTCGCATGGTGGCTCTTCTCATGGTGGTGGCCGGGATGGTGCTGTCGTAGGGATGCGAACCTAGGTAGGTAGGTAGGTAGGTAGGTAGGTAGGTAGGTGGTAAGGTAAGTACTTAGGTAGACAGGAATGCGAACCGAGTCTTTCCGTCGCCCGAAAAATGGATCGAGAATCCTAATACAAAGTACTCCCAGTTGTACACCTCTGCACCAGTGAAAGTTGAAAGTTCGGTCCAACACACGGCGATGACCAGAGGCCGTCAATCTCTAATCTCTCCATAATATAAGTCAGTAGTAGAATCCAGAGTGAAGACACAATGGGAGGAGGAGGCTACTCTCGAAAAGCGGGCGCCCGATCCAAAATCAAGAAATTCAAGAAAAAGACATGGCTCTCCCGTCGCGTCAAAGACACGGACCAAATCCAAGACGAACTCGCCCACTCTCAAACCACCGGCGTTCCCGCCACCGCTTTTGACTACGACGACGAATTACCCGGAGGAGGTCAATTTTATTGCGTCGAGACGGGAAAGCACTTTGCGGATGCCAAGGGACTGGAGGACCATCGAAAGAGTCGGTATTATAAGAGAAGGTGTAAAGAGTTGAAGGAGGAGAGGTATTCGCAGGGGAGTGCGGAGGCTGCTGCGGGGATGACTAAGGAGAGTTTGCATCCGGCGCATGAAGGGAAGATGGGTTAGGATGGCGGTGTATGATGGAGTGTGGGTGTATTGTGTGTTTACCTTTGGCATCGAATCAAGTGTAAAACACGCAAAATAGAGAATGGAATATAGAATTTCATTGTGACATCCCTTGAAGTCGATTTGATTTTCGAGAGTAAATTAATTGCAGCATTAGAACTTGTACCTGCTCGATGGTGACCAAATCATACTGTCAGTAAGGAGCCCAAAGAATCATATAAGTACTTTATAAGTACTATTTAATATAAGTAGTTATGTAACAATACCAGTTGAATAACTCTATCGAATCAAAAATGTTTCTTTCAGCAGATGACCATAACAACTATCATTTCGAACAGCATCTCCATCATCCATTCCATCACCATTCGATTCCCTCTCCCGATCCAACAACTCATACAAATTCTTTGCAGCGGCAACAGCAGTACCAACAACATCCCCCACCATCGCAAACGGCATCGAACACCCATTCCCTTCCTCCGACTCCCCCTCCATCCCACCCAAAGTATGCACACCGCACACCCTCCCCCCACGATCCACCGCAACGCAAACCCTCATCGTCGCACACGCCTCCTCCTCCGTCCTCGCATCCACCACGGCCACACACCTCACCCTCTCCCCCTCCAAAGCCGCCAACACCGCCACAGTAACCACCAAAGGACAATCCTCCACCCCCCTCGGCGGCGCAGCCTTGCGAATGTCCCCCTCCAACGTCACCTCACCCCCCTGCACCACCGCCACGGGGAGCAGGGTCGAACGAAGCGCCTCCCGTACGGCCATGGAGCAGGGATCCATCGCACACCCATCGCATCGAAGTATCACCACGTCGATGACGAGTCTCCACACCAACAATCCGGGGGAGAGGACCAGAGCTTCGAAATCGAGGGAGTGGGGTAGTATCAGTCTCCTCAGGAGGGAGCCCCATTGAGACTCGTCGGATTTGACCCTTCGTCTCTCGCGTGGATCCGAGTGCAGCGACGAGTCGATGGAGATGTCCACCACGCCCTGGTTGGGGGAGGAAGGTGACGGACGGACGAGATCGGCCTTGACGCTGCAGAGGATTTCGGTGGTGGATCCGGGGAGGTGGATGCGGGCGGAGCCGTGGGAGAGGGGGAGGGAGGTTGAGGTGATGGAGTAGGGGCGATGGGTTTGGCGGGTTCGTCCGTCGATTCGGAGGTTGTGGAGGCAGGAGGTTGTTATGTAGTTGGCTTCGGTGGACGAGATGGACATTACTATGGTGGGGTTGACGGGGATGATGGTCCGATATCAATCTGATAGCTGTCTGATAGTTTGCATATTATGTAAAGTAGCTGTCTGAACAACCACATATCATGTTGCTGTTGCTGTTGCTGTTGCTGTTGCTGTTGCATCTGCATCGTAAGTATAAGTATCTAGGTACTTATAAGTACTTTACTTTATTAAGGAATAAATACAAAATGAAACTAAATAGAGGTAGGTAGTACTCTAGGTATAGGTAGGTTTGGCACGAACTAAATCTGTTTCAGAGAAGTACTTTACCTACTTATTATAAGTACTTATACTTACACAGCAGCATGAGCCCGCTGCCCACTAAAAATTAGAATACCGGAGCAACAGCAGATCAGCGACGGACTGGAAACCCTTCGAACGCGCAATCCTCACATTTTTGACTCCCTCCCCTCTCGCTCACCCACCCGAACGCCACCCCCAACCAGAATGAATCACATCCACCCCCCACGTAGATAACATCCACCATGTCTCAAACTGATCCCCCCATCCGAATCCGCCGCTCCGTCCTCTCCCGTGTTGTCTCCGCCAAACTCCAATGCCTTCGCCAAGGGGAATTCTTCGTCCGCAACCACCTCGGGCAAGAATGTTACGATCCCATAGTCTCTGAAGCACGCCAATTCCTCATTAGTAACACTCCCCAAGATCCTCCCACACTATCTGACGATTTCGAGTCATTTGTGCAGGTCATAGCCGCGTCAATACTAGTTGATGCAAGCATGCGGGGGGAGAATGCAGGAGAGTCGGATCCGAGGTTCATCAAGAGGAAGAAGAAGATGCTCAGCAAGACACTGAGGGGAGTAACGTTCAGGGAGTTTTGCAATCAGATATGGCGGTTTGATTGTGCGAAACGTGGGGTGGCGTTGGAAGAGGAAGAGGCTAGTGTGGAGGAGCGCGAACATTCGCACACCGATGAGTCTAGTGGAGATGAGGAGGATGATCATGATGATTCTGTCGAGAATACTACCGTTACCTCCAGGGAAACGAGTGGGGTGGAGGATGGATTTTCAACAAGTGCAAGCAATAGTAAGATGAAACATTATGGGAGCGGGAGCAGTAGTATGAAGAAGAAATATAAAAAGGAGAAGAAGAAGTTGAAAAAGGAGAAAAGGGAGAAAAAGGAGAAGAGGAAGGAGAAGAAGAGAATGAAGGAAGAGAAGAGAATGAAGGAAGAGAAGAAAATGAAGAAACGTGTTGAGAAGGAAAAGATGAAGAAACGAAAGTTGGAAGAAGGGCATGTTGAGCAGGAGGAAGATGTACCTTTGGACTGTGATGGTTCGGAAAGGGAGAATGTCACTGTCAAAAACAATAAATTAGATAACACACACAATGGTAAAACTCGTGATGAAGGCGACCAAGACTCCATAAAAGGGAATGGATCTCTCAACGAAATAGAGCATGCCACGGAAGAAGAATTCGAAAAATTCCGCCATGAGATATTGTCCAAGGTTCCCAAGAGCGTAAAGTGTAGATTTCGAGAGGGGGGATTTGCGAAATGGGGGGAGAATTGGTTGCCTGTATTGGAGATTGGACCTTTTGATGTAGAGTCCGGACCCGTTAGGAAAATGTGGATGGACATGTTTCACAATGTGAGTTGCAATTCTTGTGTTCAAATTATCCTGATCTGCAGAAGAAGCTTATGCTAAATTGTTTTTCTACGTGCTTTTTCCAGACTCGTCAGAGTGGACGTGAAATGACCAGATTAGTATTTTGGTATGGGGTAAAATTTGAGGACAGAGGTCAAGCTTACAGTTTCCTCCCTTCGAGCAAAATAATGACATACGAGGAGGGCGAACGAGCGGGACACTGCACCATGCCTAAGAAAATTCGAACTAAGGAGGAAAAAAAGGCTAAGCTGACTAAAACAGAAGAACAAATCATGCGAGGTCTCAGTGAAATTAAAAATGATATGGCAAAAGATAAGAGCAGACGAATTGAGTGGATGTCGAATTTTAAGGAACAATTTGAAACCGCAGAAACCTTGCCGGAGTCCGAGTCCGAACGTGAACAAGATGATTCGAAGCCAAAAGTTGATTTAGATACTTCGATTGATGAGGTAGAGATCAAAAGGAAGCCCGGTCGACCAAAAAAATCGGAAAATGCCGATGGTGAAGTACAAATAAGGCGAAAGCCGGGTCGCCCAAAGAAGCCGGAGTCGTTCGGGTTGGAGGAGCAAATAAAACGAAAACCGGGACGGCCTAAAAAGGAGAATGTTGGAGAATCTAGGTCAAAAGGTGTTGAACCGTCCATCAAGAAAAAATATCTGATTGTTGATGAAGACCACGATTATGTATCATATTCTGAGGATGACGAAGAAGATAAGGACTACAACAAGGACTCCAGTGATAGCACCAGCGTGAATGAGTCAGATGATGCAAATGAGGGTCACATTGGTAAGGGATCTCTGAAACGCAAAGCGCTGGCCGAGAGCGGGAAGCCAAGAAAAAAGTCCAAGTTTCTGACGGAAGAGGAAGAGAAGGAGGAGCTTAGTCGCAAATCCGCCGATTATCGAGAGAGGAAACGCAAAGAGAAAGCCGATGCTCTTGGGCTTGACTATATCCCGGGTAAAAAGAAGTCAAAAAAGAAAATATTCGAAGAAGAACAGACTCGCTTTAGCGAGTGTGAGGAAGTGTTTCTGCCGCTCATTGATCAGCTGCGAGAGGCAAAGGACTGTTCGAAAGTGAACGCAGTCAGCAAATGTATCAAATCCCTTTTGACGAATGTGGAAATGCTCACCCCTCCGTTCCTACGATCATATCCTCTGGGGTTGCTCGTGAGGGAAGTTCGTAAAACGTTTGAGAATACGGATCCAGAGGTGAAGGATCACTGCAAACAACTCACGAATGAAATGAGACAAGTGTATACTAAAAAAGAAAAGAGTATTCCCGAGGATTTTGTTCCCAAGAAACGAGTGGAAAGTAAGACCCCTGACGAAGGAATGTTGGACAGTTCTAAGAAGATTATTGAGACATCAAATGAAGTTCCAGACTGTGTCAAGACTGAGGACATCATCGATCAAATAACTATCAGGAGTGTGACAGACGTGACGTATCCTGACCAATCTCTGCGTTCCTCCGATTACCCATCGGTCGATACTATAAAGCCTGGACCAACGAAACAATCCAAAAAGACATTTTCCATCAAGGGCATGTTCGAAAAACCAAAGCCTGCTCCCAAACCGACATTCACACCCATCGCCAGTATATCAGGTCCGGTATCTCCCAAACCAAAGTCACTTCCATCCTGGGTAACTGGACCCGCAATCAAGATGGATGAATTTCACGAGCAACACGCGAAAGAGAGGACTCTGGCCTTCGAATTTCTATCGGATGCAACAAAAAAGTTTAAGTTGACTAAATTAGAAGACCGATTCGTTCGAGGTCTCAGTGAAATTAAACATGGTATGGCTAGAGATAAGAGCAGACGAATTGAGTGGATGACGAATTTCAAGGAAGAATTTGAAATGACAGAGTCTGAGTCGGAACTTGTACCACAATATTTTAAGCCAAACGTTGATTTTACTGCAATTGATGAGGTCGAGATCAAACCTACCTCACTGATCATAGAATCAATGGCCATCGACTTATTTGATTGGATTGAATACAATATTTTGAAAGATTCAGAAAAGATCCAGAAATGAAAATATTCTGTCATGCAGAGTAAATTGAACATGACATTTGTCATTTCCGCATAGCGAAAGATCCTTAAGTTGCTCGGGAGAGCCTCTTGGTTTTACAACGGGTCGATATCGACTGCGACGTTGCTTCTTACTTTGCAACACGCTCCAATAACAAACTACTCATAATTAAGGCCCAAAAAGTACCAAGGGGAAATAAACTGGCCCCGCTGTAGCCCTAATTTATTCAATTAAGTTATGCTTTAGCTCGTCCTCCATGGTGATACTCTGTCAAGGATCAGTGCACTTACACAAACCAACATCAAGTACGCCAACAGCACAACCATTGCCTTCCCATCGGACGAATTAATAGTATCCATGGAAAGATTGATCAATCCTGTTAAAATATTCGAAATTATGAATACCGCAAATCCAAATCTGTTCACGGCATGGAGTAACTCCGGAGTTTTGGGGTTTCTTTCTCCGTGAGAGTGAATCATGACGACGTAGTGTATTGAGCTCAACACGGTGAGATTGTGTGATAGAGCCCACAGAATGAATGAAAGGTTCGTGGATCGTCGAGAGGTGGGTATTCGAAATACCACTACCATCATGAAATGGGTAATCCATGACACACCAGTCCATAACAGCAATCGCCGTTGTCGCAATGAAGATACAATCTGTTCATCCGTATTATTGTCATTTTTTCTCTCGTGCTGGAAACAGAAAGATCCAATTTCTTCGCTCAACAGTCGTAAGCTCCAATATCCAGCTACTCCCAAAATGCCTTGTTGATTGAAATGAAAAATAGGAGCATGGCGTAGGACACACTCAACAATGGATCGCAGTTTCAACCTACCTTCTCTATTCGCAACAAAGACATCACACAAGGACCACCCTTGACTAGAACCAAGTGAACACCGTCGATCCCCGTATTCCATAAATTCCTGCCCTCCCAATTTCGAAAGATACATCTGATACAGAATCACAACCACAACAGCCAACGCTCCATCCCACCCCTGCAACAAGCCACCCTTGACTCTCCTCCAAACCACCCCAAGTCCCTCGATCACACACAAGGTAAAAAAGAAATTCCAATGCACCCCATATTCCGAAACGTGCTCCTGGTACTCCAGTCCCTTATTCGTGGCGAGCCTCACCACCCCCAACACCAGGAGAGGCGTACACTTTTTCACCGCTCGGTACACCGCAGAGGATTCAGAAGAGGAGAGGGAGGCGGTCCACCCGGAGAGAATGACGAAACTGGCGGCTCCGAGGTCCATCCATCCGTATCCCCCCGTTTCTGTTTTACAGTAGTTTCGTGGGAAGAGCGGAAAGTCGACGGCGAGGATGGCCACGGTGGTCAGCAGGTAGACCGAGGATCTGTGAATTGAGAGAAAGGTTGGTCGAGTGGGATTGCTGGTTGGGCTGTGTTGAATGTTGTGCTGGAGCGGTGAAGGGAGTAGAGATGACGATGACACGGTGATCATTGTTAGAAGAAACATTGTCTGCGATCGGGTGTGGGACAGTGGGGACGTTTGTACCAACAACATGGGCAAAATCAGTGCGACACATTCGACCGCGATCTTCCGCGACGATGACAGTTTGCGTCCATCGAGAATGGAGTAGTAGAGGTGCAGGCCCACGGGGACGACGGCGCACAGAAGCAGGATTTGATGCCAGGAAGTTCCCGTGTGACCGGTGACGAATGCTTCTTTTTCGTGATATTTCCGGACATTGCTCATGATGAAGTGGGTAGATTGGAGCTTGGATTTATAGAATCGTTGAAGGAATTAGAATCATTAATTTAGTTGATTACTCATATTCGTTATGAATTCGCGGATGTCATGGTACTTACGGTAATAATATTATTTGCATCATGTCGTGGATATTATGTATAAGTAGCAGACATCTCGGATAGCGCCGAGGCCAGAGAGTCCATGCGAAATAAAGCGGGAGCTGACAAATTGTGAACCACACTTCCCGGAATACTTTTCTTTGGTTTTTCCACAAAGGAAACACTGGATCATGTATACCTTCTCTCTTCGGTCACCCACCTAGGAATGTATATGTTTTTACTTAGTGTCTTGCTTGTCTCCTTGTGGAAACGACTTACTTCATAATTAAGCTGTGACTACGACAGACAATATTATTCTATAAGAACTTATACTAGTACAATACGACAGACCTCGTCGAGGTGTCCGATATGATTGTTACGAAGGAAATAGTACTTGCCTGACTTGAATGTCGTCGACAATGACTCATGACCTGTTATTGATCCAAAGATCAAGCGATGGTTTTACATTTTTTATAATGGGTGGTGATGAAGGAGATGGCGATGGCGCATCCGAATTTCTCGTCCTGCATGGTACAATACCATACGATACCATCATGTTGACGGATTGCTATTAAAACTACACCTACTGCTCAGGTATCGTACTATTGCTAACAATCCTCCTGCAGTACTTATACTTTACTTGACAATACACTTATATAATATTATCGATTATTATTACTCTCACTCTTCGAGCCAGTTGGTGGTGAACCACCATAGGTAATTATAAATTACTATATTGTAGCTTAGTCACAGTCACAACTAGCCACAAGTAGCCACACCCACCCACGATGAGCAGCCTCCTGGACACTACCACAACCTTCCCCACCCTCTGCACCACCCTCGGCATCGACCCCCGGATCCGCAAGTCCCTCTCCCGTCTCAACCACACCCATCCCACACTCGTCCAATCCAAATCCATCCCCATGGCCATCTCCACAGGCAGGGATCTACTCGTGAGAGCACGGACGGGCAGCGGAAAGACGCTGGCCTACTGCATCCCCGTGGTCCAAAAGGTGTTGTCGAGAAAGAGACTTGCGGAGGAACGGGGGGAGGAGGAGGAAGAGGCGGTGAGGGCGGTGATTCTCGTGCCCACGAGGGAATTGTGTACGCAGGTGTCGAGGGTCTTGGAGGATCTCACGTATTATTGTGCGGAGCATGTCAGGGTTGCCGTTTTGGTGGGGAAGAATCGGCAGTCCAAGACGCAGGATGTTTGGAGGGAGGGCGCGGACGTGGTGGTGGCTACTCCCGGAGGATTGGTGGGGCAGGTCAAGGATGGGGGGCTGGATCTCAAGAGGACTGTGGAGATTTTGGTGGTGGATGAGGCTGATTTGATTTTATCCTTTGGTGAGATTCAGATCTGAGGTTGACTTTATTTCAATCGCGTTTGCTGGGACTAACATGAAAAATTACCGCTTTGTTCTTGTTTTGTCACCATTCTAACTTTCGTAACTTCGATCGAATTGATAGGATACTCGAACGACATTACAGAAATCATGAAGTCCCTCCCAAAAACATGCCAGGGATTTCTCATGTCCGCCACTCTCTCTCCAGAATTAAACAAGTTAAAACACGTGGTGCTGCATTCTCCAGCAGTATTAAAGTTGGAAGAGGACGGAGATCCGAATGTGTTGGGCGCCGAAGGAATATTGATGCAATTTTATCTTGATTTGCCGAGCAAGGATCGATTTTTGGTGCTTTATGTATTTCTAAAGGTGAGTCCCTGCCGCGGCACGAATTGGACATGATACGAATATTTAGTGTCGTTTTTCTTATAGTTCGGTCCATACCCTACTCTTGTGCATCCACGTACCAAAGCTTGGACTACTCAAAGGAAAGGGACTCTTCTTTGTCAACACAATCGACGGAGGATACCGGCTTAAACTATTTCTCGAACAATTTCACATCCGAAGTGCCGTCCTCAACGCAGAATTACCACTACGCAGTCGCCTCAACATCATTGAACACTTTAACGTGGGCAATTTTGATTATCTAATTGCAACAGATGAAGCCACGGAAAGGAGGAGTCCATCTGAGCGTGGAAACGACGATGTAAACGAGGAACAAGAGAAAGACAAGAGGAATGCCAAGGGGAAATCCAACAAACGTAAGAAGCGAGATGGAGAATACGGAGTATCGCGCGGGCTGGACTTTCGTGGGGTTTCGTTTGTTGTGAACGTGGACCTTCCCTTGTCGCCCGAATCATACACGCATCGGATTGGGAGGACGGCGAGGGGTGGAGCCAATGGAGTGGCGTTGACGTTGTTGGACAGCACCAAAAGAGAAGAAGCGGAGATGTTGGTGCGAATACAGGAGGGTCAGCCTACCAAATCCTCAATGTTGGGGGAATCATTGGGGGAGTTGAAGGAGGCTGTGGATGAGGGAGGGAACGAACGAGAATCCGACGATGTCTTGGTGAATCGGGGACAGAAGCAGCCGTGTCCTTTGGATTTCGATCTGAAAGAAATCGAAGGATTTCGATACCGGGTGGAAGACGGTGAGATCATGTTCCCATTGTCTCTCCAAAACAAATTTCAATTTGCCATGATTCCTTTTTGAATTACAAACTAATATCAGAACCCCTTCCCGTTCCCATCAGTAAGCAGAGCCGTCACCCGAATGGCCGTTCGAGAAACACGAGCCGCCGAAGTCAAGGCCGAACTCCTCAACAGCGAGCGGCTCCAAAACCATTTCCAAGAAAATCCCGCAGATCTTCAACTGTTACAACACGACCGTCAGGCAACTCACATTTCCAAAGTACAGGAGCACCTGAAACATGTGCCGAAATATATGCTGCCTCGTGGTATGGAGGTGGCGGATGTTTCGAGGAAGAGACGGAAGAAGAAGACTAAAAGTCAGCGAATGGCGAACCGAGGACGGAACAAGGATAATGATCCGTTGCAAAACTTCCAGGGTGAGGTATGTATGGATGGGGTGGTCGGGATGGAGGAGGATGAGGAGGAAGTTGACGAGGATAAATTCTTTGACGAAATGGTGGATGATGGCGTCAATGACGTTACGAAAGAAGTGAAGGACAAGGCATTTTTGGACATTGAAGATGAAGGCTATGGTCGATCAACGGCGGGGAGAAACATGTGGAAGCAAAAGCACAACAAGGGCAAGTTTAACAGACAACGACTGCAGGATAAGCACGACGGGTTGCACAAATGGTGACACTCATTATGTTGTTATGTTTGGTAATCCGATTTGATTTCTTGGCTATAAGAAGTACGATAAAGTAGAATGTAATTTGGTCGTATGAACTTCAACTGATTGTTGACAAAAAATAATGGAGCCTACCCAAAACTAATTTTTCTAAATAAATAACCTTCCAAAGATCTATTTCAGCCTAGGAGTGCATCTATCGTTTCGAACGGAAAATGTGGAGTCTCATAGGAGTAGAAACTGCAGTAGTAGGAGT
>JALLPF010000148.1:0-15531 GCA_036939455.1 Cyclotella distinguenda | reverse complement strand
AGTGCGAGGACTCATGAGACAGAGAAAGAGAATTTTGTGAAGACGGGGATGATGATGATGGGAACTAATTTACCCAATGAGTGATGGAAATCAATATTCAGATGAATCTCGAAATCATGTTGTGGAGATGAGGAGTAATAACTCACCAGCGATGGAGCATCAGAAGGACTATCAGACGGGGATGATGAAGGAGGCTGATTGTGCAAAATGAGAGATTGAAACAAAGCTTCAAATAACCTTGAAATCGCCAGAGACGAACGAATAAGCAATATGATCACTCACCAGCGACGGAGCAAATGAAGGTGTGGACGATGGCGAAACAGATGGCCGCTCTGAGGGTCGGATTGTCGGCTTTATGTGGTCGCAAAGATCATCTGGCGGTACAGTGGACATTTCGCATACTGTCTCTCGAATCCAATCATAGGCTAGTGATACTCGACTGTACACACCAGGGAAAATCCTAGCGCATCCAATGCCCCAAGAAACGACACCAATTTGAATGTCCTGTGACTCGTTGAAGCCAGGCGAGATAAGTGGCCCCCCTTGACAGATGATAATGGAGCGAATTAGTAATATTTTTTCATCAACAACAAAAATGATACTATCCCAAGGGCGCATTTCCAGACTCGTCTTTACCTGAGTCCCCCTGGCATGCTGTGAACAAAGACGCGGGTACTCGTGGGCGACAAAATTGATTGAGAAAGGTAGTTGACGAAACTCGTACCGTCACTTCCAGGAGTGTATGCTACCGACAATAAAAAATGGGGTTGGCACAGAGATAGAAACTTCCTTTCGTGTAGGAACTGTACGACTCACTGCAAATCATGCTTGGAAAGATATAATTCTGGTAATTGTTGGTGTAACTCCCATCGGTTCCGTTGAATGTCGAGCACAGGTTATTAGATATGACTTCCACGTAAACTGACCTCAGGACTCCGCTAGGACTTCTTATATCATCGTCTTGTGTTGTATCGCCCCATCCCATTGTAATGGCAACACTGCTGTCCTTAGGAAGCAGCGAATCGCTTGGGTTTAAGGTAACGATTGATCCAGAGTTTGACGGATACGAGAGGAAAACCAGAGCGAAGTCGAATTCATCAGTGTTCTTATTCCAATCTGGGTGCACTATTTCTTGTTGCATGGGTATTTCTTCGCCTGTTGTATTCCCTGCGGTGTGATTATACCTGCCAATCGTTACTGAGTATGATCCGCCCAAGCAATGCTTTGGAAGACAACAAATTCATGTTTACCTTCGATAGATAATCATTTGCACTGAATTTTGTTGACAACTTACGGCTGCTGTGAGGACAACATCTCGCGCTACTAGAGTCCCACCACAAAAGATCTTATCTCTGTCGGTAGTTAACGCGACAGTGTACGGGTATCTGCTCTTTTCGGACTTGATCGAGCGATTGCGGCCAATGGAAATTAACCTTTAGGATAGAGTTGTAATATTCTTGTAGCAAATATATTTACCCACCTCTTGACCGCCAACGATTCTCGTCTGCTTGGCTGAAGATGTTGTCGAGGCTAAGATTACCAGAAAACAAACGAAGTAGAAGTTCATTGTTGGACGCGTGAATGTTGATACTCTTGTGAAATTAATACATCCCGAGACGGGAACTGGAAACTACTTGTAAAGCCGAGATAATAAACAAGCTGAAGTAAGGGAGTCTTACGATCAGTGCCAGCAAGTGAAGAAACATGTGTACGAACGGGAATCTATCGCAGTACAATTAATGTCGGTGGATCAAGGTGGTTGAAAAAAATTGGCGGGTTGCTCGTCAGTATTGTGGATGGTGAGTTTCTTTTTTCATGTACTCTGAAGAAATTTGGCGGTGCTGGAACGAGCGCTATTCCGAAATGGCCATGCCATGGAGGAATGGGCAGAGAGGAGATCATGTTGATGAAACTGACACGACGTTTTCTCCATTGTATAGTCAGTAAATACCCTGCTGAAGTCGGTAAATTACAATCGATATAATTCCTGTTAGTTCTCTCTCTCCACAGTCTTTCTTTACGAGTTCCGTTTTTCAAAAAACTAGAGGTTCTTCATTATTCAATGTGTGGTCCGTAGAATTATGACTTATTAGATGAAAAGGACATGCAATGTTGTTGCAGACGGATCAACGACGCGGGCCAGAGTGACACCTGTCACGGAGATGTCGCCCACTTCCCTAGTTGATCACATTAATATCCAGTGGCTGCACACTCTCAATTCCCGACAAACACAACATAGATAAAGACGAAAGCCATCCACGCAACAGATGCTAAACTCTCTCCTCCGTTGCTTTGATTCACTTTGTACTTGTCAAGACTTGATGCTTCATTCGTGTTCGCACTGTCAAAGATTGAGTTGGCAAATTCCAAATTTATCACCTCATCGTATTGCGTCATGTTAGTCCCACCAGTGTGAATCTCCATGCCATTTACTTTGACAGTGTAAATACCACTCTGATGCGTTCCCATCAAACCATCACACTGCCAATCGTAGAATATAAAAGTATACATACCCGGTTGAACACAGTAACTTATGTCATACGTGAAATAGCTTGCATACGGTCCACCACTGGCAATAATGTTCCAATCAGTATAATTATCTGAGCCGTCGTCTTGTTCACGCAACTCCCAGGTGGTCTCAACACCATAGTCATCGGTGACCAAGTGCAATCCGAATTCATTAGGACAGCTTGGATTCCCTTCGCTTGTCAATGGGACAGTGGGAATGATGTTCTTGGTTCGGTCTTCATAACCATCCCCATCCGAATCCTCAAAGTCTGGACTAACATACGGAACCTGGAAAGTTGTGCTCTCACTAATGTTGAAGTTGCTTCCCTGTGCAATCATGTCTCCGGTGGGTTGGTAGGAGAGGACGTATTTTCCCTCCCCGAAACCATCGCCTTTCCCGTGATCTATCATGGTGAATGTGTATTTTCCTTCCGGCAGGCATACAAAGTAACTATCACTGGCAAATTGAAACTTGTTTTGGTCGTAATATGGAGACGAAGTCACCACCGTTGCAGATGATTGTTGAAGGGTCGACTTACGTCCCGATGTGATTTCCCATGACAGTTCTCCTGGGGAGTCATCAAGTATAATACCGATTTCGACTTTGAAGCAGGACTCGGTCGGCTTAAATGTGGTGGTAGGCGAAGGCGTGGGTGGAACCAATGTGGGAGCATAGGTCTGACCGTCTTGAGTATTGTCCACGGCGATGATGGTGCTCGATGTTAAACCCACAAGGTCGGAGGCGCAGGCGAGCTCAGTAGCCGCAGCAAACAGTGCAATAACTGAAGGAATCAAATTCATGATAGTTGAATTGGTGTGATCTTGACCTCACCACTTTGACTAGTACTGGTACTAGGACTAGGACTAGTACTGTAAGCGTCGAGTGCTGCGAATTCTCAGAGGCGGGCATGATTCCCATGATCTCAGATGATCTCCCACGGTGTGGTCTCACGAAATTGGTACGGCGGGCGGTGCGGTGCGGTGCGGTCGTTGGGTAGAAAATTCTATCCGCGTGTTTTTGGCCAGACCGAAGGCAACAACAAAACACATCGACACGCGTACAGAACAGGCTGTAGTAATTAAATTGATTATCCCCCAATTAAAACCCTTCAGGATTCTCGTTGTTCGTACGATACCCTACCGTAGATTCGTATACTTCACACAAGCTGCTGAACCTTGTTGCGGATCGTAGCGCCAAGGCCGCCAGCAATGTTTACGAGGAGAAAGTCTTCAATCAATGTCGGCATTCCATCCATCTCAAGTACTACCTCGAAGGGAAACAAAGTCCGACGGACCGCGCTAAAGTTTTTTCCGATAATTTGCATTACATGTTTTGCATTGCGAAATATCTCGCTAGGAAACTCTGCAATACGAAATATTATCACGTTGGAGACACAAGAACGCGAGGAATTCGTGGGAAAGAAATCGCGGAGCGTTCGTGATTTTGGGGAATCGTGGCACAACGGACATAAATACAGTGGGAGCTACGCAGCCAAGACGCATTGGTCGAATTCGGACAGATCATCGTCAGAAATGAAAATGACTCCGGCATTAGTTCCATCCAATCGTTCCAAATTACCCGATGCCCTACAGCCGGTAACTTTCTCACAATGCTGCCCCATGATATCCAATCATCGCACTCCGAAAAAACCGAAATGTGGAGAAGTTTGCTTGACGCCGCAAGCTTGCAATAACACATTATATCCTTTTAGCTCATTCGAGGAAAAAGAATTTTTGAGTCGAAGGATTACAAATCCGGATTCACTCAAAGCACAATGCAATGAAATGAACGCTCTGATGATCCCCCCGTACCAGTGGTGTCAACAGTGGATCCCGAACTCGTTCCTCCACCAAGCCCAACAGGGTGGTGGTGTGACTGCCAACCACCTCGACCCATTTGCTGCGAGAATTCCTCCCCCCGGATGTTCAATTTTTAACAATGGGGGTGGATCGGGGTCGTTTCAGCATCTCATCCTTTATCCCCGAGCCAAAATGGCCTTTTGTGGAATCCCGAAAGGTGAGAACTGTTCCGAACGTTTTGCCATTGCAGACATTGTTTGGCATCCGACTCTATTTTACTTGCCATCCTGTGTCAAGTTGGTATTACACAATGGATGCAATTTCTACGGTTCACCATGGGGGCCAAAGATTACCTTAGTTCTCCTCATATCAAACCGGAAGTCTTTGCCCTGAGATTTGATAAGATTAACGAGGAGGCGCAGATGAAAATTTTGAATGGTGGGTCGTTCAAAAATATTCTACTCCTTATTCTATTATCCTGTACCATTTCGCGTCCATTAATTTCTTCCAAACCTGATGGGCCCAATTCGAGACCCTGCATGGAAATTCGTCGCGTTTATACGCGATCCGGCGGAGAGACTGCTGTCGGCGTATCTCGACAAAGTGATGTCAAAAAAGTTGGAAAGGGAGCATTTTCAGAAGATGCATGGAATAAATCGGACGTGAGTGAAACCTGCTGCAAGGATGAGACGCAGTGCCAATAGACAAACGAATGAGATTCTCAACCCCGAACAATTGAAAGAGATGGTGTATTTTTCTTCCATGTAACATCGGATCCAGTCTAACGAAATAACTTGTTCCTTTGACCCCATCCCATTCGTCCTGATCAGCTTGACGTTTGATGAATTTCTAGATATTCTTGGACAGGACCCCAACACCTGTCCCCAGAAGAGTGGGTCCGATTTAGACAGACTGAAAGGCCTCAATTGGTGCACAAATCCTCATTGGAGACCGCAGACCTATGCATGCGGTCTATCCGAGTTTCTCCCACGGTTCTCCCATGTTGGGTCCCTGAATTTCATTGATTCCCAAGTCCGAACCATCCTACGAGACGTTGGACTGTGGGACGACTACGGAAGGTGGTATCACTGGCACGAGAATAAGAAGGATGCAAAAGGCGGTCAGTGTACTGCGATGCCACCGAGACTTGTTGAAGGGGAACCCTTGTTTGGGTTTCAGCAGCGACCTGAAGTGAAATCAGGCGATGAGAATGATGTGTTGCGAGCGTCCGATACAGGATACGGTCATTCGACAGACGCGTATTCGAAAATGTCGTCATACTATCACTCGTCTCATTTGTTGCAAAAAGCTAAGAAATTGTACAGTCACGACTACAAGTTGTGGGACCTGGTCAACCAGGAGACTCTTCAAAGTGGAAAGGAGTTGGCGGTGAGAATCTCCAAGGAATGCGAAGCTAGCGTAATCGACCGAATCAATACAGGTTGACAATATTTAAGATGCTGGGGTGTTGATGCATTCTCACCAAACCACGATTCACATAATATTATAACTCTTCTACAACAATTCATTACGCGTGGGACCAACGTTCGCGTAACATAATCGTCAATCATCATCGCATTCGTCTAACAATCCAGCAGTCTCCATATCCGCCGTTCGTCCACCCATTCCCCGAAAATTGCTCACATTAGTATTTTCGTCCGTCATTGGATCCTTCACCATGAGCGCAGTAGCACCAATCAAGAGGGGGAGGGGATTTCCGGTCATGATACTCAAGGCGTAGCCGCCGTAGGCGGGTAAAAGCTGTTTGAGGGCGGCCTGTTCGTTGCGGAGGTGACATCTCTTTTCAACAGGTTCGAGCAGTTCATGAATTTCATGTTGACGGTCGAGTGAGTGATAGTCTGAGTATTGAGTGACGGTTTTGAGTATCTTGCGACAGAGAGTTTGACCTACAGACAATGGCGGATCTGAATTGGAGCGATGCGAGTCATCCCTGCGAGTCTGTGACGAATTTGGTTGTTGACTTTGTTCCAGTGCGGCTGTGGATTGATTTTTTTCGGCAGAGAGTGCAAGTAAGGCACTCAATTGAGCATACGATACACGAGTTTCGGCAGCGTATTGCGATGTGCTCTCCCCCTCAATGCTGTGATTTGGGTTTTGATCCAATCCTTCTCTGTTTTCTTCAGAAGCAAGATCGACGTTTCGTTTATCCTTTACATACAAATAAGCATCAAATTCTTCTTCGTCGATCTCCTTTCGCACCACCATTTCGGGGTAATTGTCTGGGTAGGATATCATGCTGTATAATAGCGAATGCTCAATGGGGGTTACAAATCCTTCCTGTGGATATTTGAAATTCGTTGAGTTTATTCGCATATTTTCGAGCGCCTTGGCTTCCGTTCCTACTGGCCGTCTGTTTGATTGATTTTGTTGTTGATCGCTTTTTCGACGTTTTTGAATCCATTTTCGGATTGGGTTCCCCCTGTTGCCTCTATTAATTGATTGCTTTTGACTCCCTCTTGAGTTCCAATTGTCGTTGTTGTGCCCGGTTGCAGACCCGTTAGGATCGTCACTGTAGCGCTGGCTCATCGCAAACGAAGCGAATATCCAACGTACGATTCGTCGTGTTTTTTATCTCAGAGACAATGTTGGATGGTAAATTTTGTAATTTTGTACTTGTAACGAACAAATCACAAGAGAATGTTCAGTTAGCTATTTTTTTTTCAAAATAATTGACGCACTGTGAATTGAGCAGTATTTGGCTAGCATCTTGGAGAGTCCAACACGCGGTAACGACACCAAATCAGACACAGACCAAATCCGAATAATTTTAGCGCATTGACTTAGTAATTACCAAGGGATGTTTGTCAATATTTGGTTCCTGTTTGTTCATTCGTTTGGGCCGGATCCAATGTTTCGTAGAGGGGATGATTCAAAATACCGCGAGGTAAATATAGTTGATAAATTAATGAATACCTATATCTATCATAAAGTTTACCCCGTCAAATGACGGTACCCCAACAATCACCACCACTGCTCACGATCATCGTTTTCCACATCGAACTACGATACGCTCATAATATAAGTATATGTTACAATGGACGCTCTAACTTGTCGACCATGCTCTGTGTAGCTTCGTGTAGCAGGTTGATTCGGAGAGGAAATTCAATCTGAAATAGTATGGTCAGGTATGAAAACGACGCGAGCACCGCTTCGTCATCGTCGAAAAATGACGCCCGCCCTCCAGCGAATTCACGATCCTCAAAAAAGAACGGTATCCAAGCCAAGACGCGTCGAGTGTCCGTCAAGCTCTCCCGAAAAACGAAACAAATGAATCCGCAGAGATCCAAGTCGTCAACTTCCAACGCCGCACGAGCGCCGGTCATCAAGAATCTCGTGGCACACCGCAGGAAGCAATCCTGGCTGCAGAAATGTCTCCTCGCTCTGACGATTGTTTTCACCCTGCCCAGATTAATTTGTAAACTTTCAATGACGTATTGCACGACCAGGGAGCATGAACAAACTTTGTACAATTTCAAGCGGATGTGTGGATGGATTTATCCTGACATTTCTGCGTCTGCCCTCGACGTTCGCCTCCTGGGGGATACGCCAAAGAAAAATTACATTGACGATCCATTTCGTCCATCACCGACTGGATCGGTTGATGCATCTTCCTCGGTGCAGCCATATCGATATGATGGTGTGCATAAACGAGGAATACTCAGGAGATTTCTCGATAGACATGGCGTGAACATGCGGAGGCGACAACAGCAACAGGAGCACAAGCGTCTTGGAACAGGAGTTGAGGAAGGCGTCGATCGTATTCATCCCTTGAGGCACATATTGGAAGGTGCGTCGACATTTGCTCATTGGAAAAAGACGAAACAGCTCCTCAAGGAAGATCACAACAATATTGTTAATCATCATCATCGGCAGTCATCGACAATAGAATCTGCAGAGGTTGAAGTAAATTGGGTGAAATGGAGGTATGCCATGTCGGATGACTTTGATCTAAAACCGGATCAAGTCGGGCTCGTAAAAGAGCTGGCCAAACGGGTGTCGCTCGGGGCGAAATCTCTGTCGGTCGGCAAACGATTGGAGGGTTCGGAACGTGTGGAACCCAAAACCACTTCCAAACGCGACGGACGCCATTTTTTGGAGCGGGTGGATAATGTTCCATGGGGAGGAGTGTACGATCATGACTTCACACGATGGTGGCCGAGAAAAGACGCCGTGGATGAAATAAAGCCGAACCTGGTGTCCGCTCACAGCGAGGGGGGGAGATTGCTGGCGTCCTATTTGAAGATCATGAAGTGGCCAAAGGTTTGTATTCATCATGTACCGCAACCAGTTTTTGTACTACCGTGTATTCATACCTTGGACATGTCTTTGATCAGGACTTGCACGCAAGATTCCCTTTCCGCCTATGTGTCAGAGGATGTGACTCCGAAGTGGCAATATTACACACACTGGAGTGGCGCGAGAAATACCGTCCGTGGTGTATCAGTCCGGATTCCATTCGGTACAATAACGATGGCTTCATCTACCATCGTGGACACAGTCGAGCCGGTTATCAACAGCGTTTGGAGGGTCGACGTACCAACGACTCGTCTTTTTTAAACAATGTTGGACACTCCATGGTGTGGTTTAGACCGAGCCTGGCCAGCCTTTCGGACCACGAACTTTACGTTCGTGTGTTGATCCACAGTCTGGAGGCCGCGGTGGCGGATTCGTTGATGAGAAATCGGGGTGAAATAGGAAAATTCAATCTGGTGTTGGACTGTCAAGGAATTGGAACGAAATCCATTCCCCGAGTGTCATTTATGAAGAAGCTATTCCCTTTTCTTCAGGGTGAGTTCTTTTTTTATTGGTCTTACATCTCTTCTACCTTCGGTGATTTTAGCTGACTCGCGTTACTTGGCCCCTCGAAGATCATTTCCCCGACCGATTGGGTGTATTACTTTTGGCCAATTTATCCGGTGTTGGACGCATGATAATGAATATTGTGATGCCATTCGTAACCGGTGAGATTAACGACTTTTTACTTTATATTTATTTAAGACCTTCCCCGTTCCTGAACTGCTTTGATCGCGCTGTAGAGGAGGTGAAGGCCAAGATACACATCCTTCCAGGGGATACGCACGAGATGAAGCAGATGATGATGCAGTTCATGCGAATAGAACAAATTCCGTCCTGGCTGGGCGGTGAAGATAATTTTTCATATGACAGTCAATCATACTATCGCGATTCCTGCTTATTACCGGAAGACGAAATTAAAGACTATCTATTGACGATGCCTTATCATGCATGACGATGATGCGCTCTTCTCATGCCAAGACGAATAAACTTAATTTAATGCAGACATAATATTGAGAGTTACACCACTTCACAAGGTTCACTTTTGATGGCCTCAGAATCACCGTTCTCTTGAGCATTTTTCTCTCTAGCTAAGGTCTCCATAGGTGCCGCCATTTGTGACGCCGTGAAGAGTAAGTCCATGCCCTGCCCGCTGCCACCAGCGTTGCCATCACCCTGTGAAAAAAGTTTATATATTTCACCGATCGGAATCCTTGACGGATCAGAGTTTTGATGATATTTTTTCTTGACCAATTCGTGATATTCGGTACGATCCAAGACGAACTTGGAGGCTACATCGATTTTTTCAGCTTCGTTGTCAAACAAAATGTGGTATGTATAAATCACTTCATTACCGGAATTGCTCTGATGAACTGATCCGATTGTGCCAGGCAACCACCGGGCGTGGAGAGTGGGGTCGGATTTATCCATCCATTGTGCGTAGATTGGCAACCCTCCTTCAAAGGATGCTTTAGATTTCAAATCACCCAAGTCGGACGTGACATCGTAGTATTCTTCTAGATCTTCCAGTGCTTTTTCGTACTTGGCCTTTCCAATGACGGATCCCTCTGGAACTTCCGAATCGTCGTCGCCTTCGTCGTACTGAACATGGTACACGAGGGGAACTTCTGTCTGACAGCCATCCATTATTTTCTTCGGGTCCACTTTCGCAGAATATATCACGCCCGGAGACCATACGGGTCCGTTATTCATTCGGGCATAAACACGCATGCCGGGCCTTGGAGGCTCTTCGTTGAAGTTCATTGCAGCTTGGGAAGCGCCGGGGATGGCTAATGAGTGGACCGGTTGGTGAATAATTGGCAGACGTGGGTGATGGGGGGGCAAATGATGGTGATGATAAACCGCGTGTGGTGGAGGGTATCTGACGGGGGATACACTAGTAGGTGGCGGCATTGCATAGTTGGGATGATGCGGGTAATGCGTAATCGGCGGATTATAATACACAGGTTGTCCCGGCTGCATTTGTGGTAGGACGACATTCCGCTCCAATACTCTATTATCTTGCAAGTATTGGCCTTCGGGAGTATGCTTCTTCTTGGGTGATCGTTCCATTTTGACGTGATCGATCTTATGCTTTTTCTCCGTCACCACCTGAGCTTGTTCCATCTCATGTGTACCTTCTACCTGCTCCAACCATTTTTGATGTAACGCGTTGCTTCTGTATCTCCTTAATCTACTATTCGGGCCAACTCCATTATTCGTGCCATAGACATCTTTCCACAATTCTTCCATTGGAGGGAGCTGTGGGTCATTAAGAGCGCTGGAAGGATCTTGTTCTGTAGCGTCTTGATAATCAGCCGCCAAAACTCTCGAGGATATTCTACCCCTTCGAGATTTTCCCTTGGCATATTTGAATTTGATGTCAGGGTTAACTTTTTCCCTCTTTTGTGCGTGGCTTTTAATTTGTTTGTTTGTTCGGGTCTGAACAACTGTTTGGATTCGTTTCCATTGACCCCAGCCGTAAAGACGAAGCCCGAGAAGAAATCTCTCTTCTTCGTCTTGGAGCCAGAAGTTTGAATTTTGATTCCCCTGAGGGGTAGGTCTTGGTTGAGGATTGGCTGTGTAGTTTGGATATTGTGGCGGCATTACATACGGATGTGGATAATGAGCGTAAGCTGCGTGATGATGGGCGTTGGGGTCATATGCATGAGGCATGCCAGCTACATGAGGGGGAGGATAATGAGGCATTGAATGATGATGACCTCCAGGCGGAATGGCATAAGAAGTATACATAGAGTCAATCGGAGCCGAAGGGGCGGGGTCAATTGGCATGGGATCCGCCGAGTTTGGAGGATTCGCTTGTTCAGGAGGAGCGACAATTGGGGAGTGTAATTCCATATTATTATTTCCCATTTGTTTCGTTTCTTGGACATTATCGTGATTCCAGTCCATCATCGGTGGAAGGGGCACGCTGGTGCTCGTGTAGTGATTTGTGTATGGCTCGTCAGACTCGAAAAAGGAAGCAGGTGCGGCGTCGACTATGGAATCAGAGAGTTGGTTTTTTTCCACATTATTATTAGCATCTTCTTCAGGTTGGGCGTCACCGTTCTCACCCAGCTCCGAAAATAATGGCAGGGCATCATCAAGAACTGGCTGAGCCGTTTCTTGGTTCGAAAGAGGAGCCTCAATATCTTCAACCTGATCATCACAGCAATTATCGTCGGCGTCAGGATACCGATATGACGCTAAATCATCAACTCCTAGGTCCGCACCACATTCCTCTAATTTTGAGTCATATCCTTCAGGGGGTGGAGCAGCAAGATCTTCCATGTTGACCGCGCTGCTCAGAATTCCCGTAGAAGAGAGATAGAATCGTCGATCCCTTTTATTCACTGAATCGTTGGAAGACCAAGTCGAAATAATGCAGGGTTATTGATAAAGATGGGCGTTGGGAAGTTGCGACCTGTTGCGAAGTTGTGGGGCCTTGTCGACTGAAGTTCATCTACTTACCCTAGCCTGCTCGGTTGCTCTGCCGTAGCATCGAACTGCGTGATTGTGATTAGTGAGAGCGAACGACGACGATTGTGTATCTAACTTCCCGCCTAAACAGATTCACTTAGGAATCAATATAAAAGATACGAAACACTCGTTGGATTCTTTTTTTGGAATCACAGTACTATTCCCATATGAAGGTGGGTCTGGCCGGTGGATACATTCAGGGACGAAACAAGCCAACATAGAGAGGATTTCCAACAGCATACGATACCTACCAGTTCTCTCTCTGGTTGATGTTTGCGGAACGAATTTCGAGTGAGTTTTGTGCTATGGTGCCTCTAGTAGATGGTGAAAGGATTTGTATTACTCTACAATCCAATATGAATCAAGGGTAAGAATCGTTTCTGGTTAAGGAATCTAGCCAAAGCATTGTCTAACTTCTTCCATTTCCAACCGAGACTGCTTTTGTTCTTCCGCACTTCCACATGTATTTTGTATTTCACCTCGTTTGCAAGAGGAAAATAGATGGCGCTTTATTTAGGCACATCATTATAGCTGGCACAATAACAGTAATAATATATCTTCTAAGATGGCAAGAATTAAGTAGTCTTTAAAAATATAGAAATGCCTCGCAACCGGAAACGAAGTATACCAAGGCAATTAAAACAAAATAATATTGAATTTCTCAACTCCAGCCCTATTGAGCAAGATACATCCAATCATCCTTAATCGTTGAATCATTGCCTTCCACCCCACCCAAATCGTCCCGTCTCCCCATATTCTCGGACAACCTTCGTCCGAGTTGCAATCCGAGTTCGACAACTGCAGATGCGAGATCCTCCTCCGAGCCAATCCTGATACCATGAGAAGACTCCCCGGATGTGATAGCGTAGGTACCAACCCGGGTCGCGCACAATCTACGGAATCCCTCCCGGACAAACTCTCGACGGGCGGTTCGAGCCTCTTCGGAGTTGATCGGCCACGTCGATGGATCATCGGTGACTATGACTACTCCATCCCCTTCAACGGAGATTTTATCAGCATTGTAACCGTCGGGAAGGTACACCGTATCCAATCCATCGTCATTGTCGTCCATTATGTGACCGTCATCATTGAACTGCTGCTGCTTTCCATATCTGGACCATGAATATTTGATACAAGAATGAGATCGCTCAGGCAGAAACTCATAACCTGATAACATAAAATCAATCGCAAGCTGGTATTGGCTCACATTGCCATGGTGGGCTGCGGAACCAAAGATCCATCAATTCGTTAGTTCGAGTTGTATTGAAATAATAATGGCCGCGTTAGGCTCTGTAGCGAACAAGACTTCGGATCGATGCACGACTGCCATTGCCATAGTTGAATGCAGGAATCAAACGAAGAACTCACCCTCATACCGTAGGCTCGTCCGAGAATGGAGCGTTGTAGACTGCGGAACACCGGGAATCTCATTGTGGGTGTAGTAGTACGATGCTGTTGTGGCAGTGCTGGTAAGGTTGGACGCGGGTGTTGTGAGTCGTCGCTGGGGGAGGCGGTGGGTTCGTGAAGGGTGTCAACAATAGGTAGGGAGTAACTATTGTACACAACGGTAGCATGTACTATACCTATAGAATCTCGATCGCATCCACAAATTCAGAATCCTGCAACCTGCAACTTAAACAACTCGCCTATTCACAATGGTCGTGTCCAGTCATCTGTGTTAGACGGGGTTTTATATTAGGGTTTTCCTCAGTGACGTCAGTTCAACTGAGATGAGGTTTTTGATCCTAGTGTCAGAATATAGGGTTTTAGTGTCAGAACATTATATTTAAGGAGGTTTGCGACACTTAAGTGTCTTGGAGGCATCTTGGGTCGTGATCTTAAATATAGCGTTAATTAATACTATAGTCATAATAAAAGCGAACGTTGAACTCTTTAAGGCCTTCTAGCAATCTGTCCGTCTAGCTTGCACTCTTCATTACTTTGCAGGCGGATCTTCGTGGGATATCATGGGAAAGTTTGGCTTGTCATATCCGTCCGTATTGGAGAGCGTTTGGATCACTACCCACGCCATTAACAACTTAACGTTGCTAGACATTCGTTGCCCCCAGGGAGCAGTTGAACAGGCGCATTTGGCAAAAGCTTTTGAGGAAGCTAGTTCAGCAAATATATCTTCATGCGCAGGAGCAATTGATGGGATTTTGATTTTGATTTTCAAGCCGTCAATCAGGGAGGCAAGGCAGGCAAATATTGGGCAGAAGAAGTTCTACTGCGGTCGGAAGGGCAAGTTTGGCTTGAACTGTCAAGCCGTAGCTGACATTCGGGGTTGGATTCTTGATCTATCAATTACCTACGGCGGTTCCTTATCTGATCGGTTGGCTTTTGAGGACAGCAAACTATATGCTAGATGTAAAGACAAGGATAATCCGCTGATGAAGAACAGGTATGTCCTCTTCGGTGATAACCCTTACCTCAATACAAAGTATACATGGCAACTCCCTATCCGAATGTTGCTGGGAATGTGAGTGTTAAGTCAAAGGATAATTACAACTTTTATCACTCACAGCTACGCATCAGGGTAGAGTGTGCTTTCGGAATTTTAGTCAATTGGCGGAGACTGTTGAGAATGGCCATGCCCGGGAACCTATCGATAGCCAGGATCATTGCTGTCGTTAACGCGCTTTGTCGCCTACACAATTTTTGTATTGACGAGTCAGGAAGAGAAGTCGATGAACATCTGGCGGTTGTTATACGAAATATCATGAGCGGGTCTGGCAGATATGTTGAAATGGAGAGAAATGAGGTTGGTGTCCTTGTTCCACAGGATTTTTTGCAAACAAATGCAGATGGAAGCGAAATTTCTTGCTCAGAGGTTTGTAGACATCGCTATGAAAATCCAGAGGAACTTTTGCCAAGGGGTCAGTTGCATCAGTATATTGTAGACAATCATTACAAGCGTCCAGTTGCGAGTTGGCATGATGTTTTATTTGAATTATAGTAGTACAAATTCTAAATGTTGGAAATATTATGTAATAACTCAATTAAATCCAATTATAATTTTATTTAATTGTCAGGAGGTATTCGATTATTCATTATCTATTAAATCAATTAAATTTAATTGAAATTATATTTTATTGTCAGGAGGGGTTCGATCATTCCTGACAGGAGTTCCATTGTGACCAGTTAAATTTTCAAGATCACAAACTTTGAATTCCAATTGTTGATCAATATCAACCACAGCAGAGTTTAGGAACTGTGTGAAAGCTTTGTCAGCACCATGGACCTCGGCATACTGACACAGCTTTGTCAGATATTTTCGTTTCTCTGATCGCAACGAATCAATCTTTCCCTCCACATCCACGATTCGCTTCCTCTTGGTTTCCATGGCATCAATTTTCCCAAGCCGTTCTTTTTTTATTCTCACAATTCTATCTTCTTCCCGCTGAAGCTTGGCATCCTCATTCTTCATCC